>JBBPLT010000752.1:0-13714 GCA_038089955.1 Strobilomyces dryophilus | reverse complement strand
TGACACGCGGCCAACGGGTGCCTCCAGTCCCAGGGCAGATTCATCAGTCGCGCTGCGTATGACCTCGTGGCGTACGTGGTGCACCCGTGCCGCTCGACGTCGCCCCAAAACATGTGGCGCTTCTGCCTTTCCTCGTCCTCCAGACGGTCGCGCTCCGCCAGTTCTCGCCGCCACCGTACCAACTCCAACTCCCTCCGCTCCCGCTCCCGCTTGAGCGCCTCCTCGACCTTGCGTGCGTGGTCCTCCGCCTCGCGGTCCCACTCCCGTCTCACGACGTCTTGACGTTCGCGTTCCTCGCGTTCGCGCTTCTCCACCTCGAGCGCGTGCTGTTTCGTCTCAAGGACCCACTCCCGTCTTGCGGCGTCTTGACGTTCGCGTTCCTTGTGCTCGCGCCTCTCCGTCTCGCGCGCCCATTCCCGCCTCACGTCATTTTGCCGCACGCGTTCCTCGCGGTCGCGCTTCCCCACCTCTAGCGCGTGGTGTTCCGTCCCGAGGACCCACTCCCGTCTCACGGCGTCTTGACGTTCATATTCCTCGTGCTTGCGCTTCTCCACTTCGCGCGCGTGGTGCTCCGTCTCGAGGGCCCACTCCTGTCTCACGGCAGCCTGACGCTTGCGTTCCTCGCATTCCCGTCTCGCCACCTCGAGCGCGTGCTGCTCGGTGGCGTCTCTCCACTCTTGTTCTTTCTTGACTCGTTCGTCGGTTTTCCGTTCCCATTCGCGATTCGCTTCGTCGTGCTGGCGTGTCTCTGCTTCCCATCCCAGACGAATGGTCTCCCGCGTGGCCGAATCCAGCGGACAATATGATAGATGCACGACCGTCGCGATGCCAGTCATGGCGAACGTCGCCAACGCGAGCACAGAGAGGACCCAGAACATGACTCAACAGGTCGGTGACCATGTCTTGGACCGTTTCGTTTGGTTCTCGATCAATGGATCAGTCTCGGGTGACGATCTAAAAGGCATCACGACGCGCATCGCCGACGAACACCACGTGAGAGGCAGGTCAGCGAAACACGGCGAGCGGCGCACCCGTACACGACCACCTCACCACTACCCCCGCAGGCTCTTCAGCATAAGAGTCGTTTCCATCGTCGATGCTGTGAGACATGAATTGCCTTAGAAGGCGACAGAAAATTTGCTAGAGGACTCACCCTTGCACCATGACCCGAGTAAAAATACTAACAGGACAAGACCACTGCAGTCGGGTAGAGAATAGCAGAGCGACGGTTGTACCAATTGTTGAACTGGCAAAACAAGCGTGGTGCGCAACGTCAGAGTTGCTGTACAAGGTTGAGAGGCAGGTCGAATAAGGAAAGTGTCGGGGCAAGTCGGGGTATCCCTTGCCCTGCGTCACTCACTATGCGCACGTAGTAGTACTTGGCACGAAACCAAAGATCGATTTGACCAATGGACGGCCTTCGCTCAAAATGCACCGTGGCGCTGAACAGACTACATGCGTGTATTGGATCGCGTACTCGAACCCGACCAAGCAGCCGATGCTCGACAAATATTGTCCCAGAACAGCGCTCAGCTGGGTAAAATTGATAGCGAGACTGACAACGTGACTCGCTCATCGCACGACCGCCGACGCCGACGCCGGTCCTCGCAGCGACCAAACCACTACCCACCGGAAAACTGCCGTCCAAATAATATTCTCTTTTGTTGAAACAAGTTGGTGTAGGGAAATATGTGTGATCACCCGTCCTCGAACATATCATGTAACATCATTGTGACGGCGTCGGTTCGTGCACGCGCTCGAATGTCGCTTCCCCGGCCTGGACTCGTCGTGGTTCTCCGAGTTCGCTGTCACGGTCACGGCGGCCTTGACTCAGAAATTCAACGGCGTGCCCGGAGGGCCTTTGCAATAAGTTGTAAGTGGCCAAATTGAAGTGGCCGAGAAGCATGTAAGTGATACAAGCATTATGTTAGGTCTGAGACATGCCAGTTGCGTACTCGTGACTTATGTATGATACAGTAAAAACGGGCTACTGTCCGATGCTGTGTCCCTCGTCTCTCAAATCAGGAAGGCGTCGCGACAACACGACCAAGGCTGTAGTGAGTATTGTCAGGACGACATAAACCAAATTTCCGCCCAGGACATTGAACTGTTTGGAGACCGCAAATAGCGAGGTTGTTAATGCTGGACCGATCGCACGTGCGATGGAAGTCAAACTCTGACTGACACCGTTCACGGAGCCCAGAGACCGTTTGTTTGGAGCTGCGCTCGTCACAAACATGAAAATGACAGCTACAGGATGAAGATGAGATGGTCCACCATTTTAGAAACCGGACGTACGCACCATAGGACAAATCCATGAAAACCATAAATACAAGTTGGAGAGCAACAAGAATCCAAATTATCGAGCCAACTTTGCCTTGTGCTATAACGACAGCACTCATAATTGGGAATAGTAGGATCAGTGGGTAGAACCAAAGAACAGCCCAGCGAAACACTTTTTTGGCACCAATCCGCTCTATAATCTTTGCGGTGAACAATGCCTGTACACTTCCATTCACCAGTCCAAAAACCGCGAGGAATGTACCAATAATGGCTGGTGAGAATCCTAGACCTCCGATTTCGATGGGTGACGAGTAAAACAAGGGAAGAAGAACATAGAAGCCGATTTCCACAAGGCCCAATATTCCATGGTTGGCAATGGGTATCATCACAGAATAGGTCTTTAGGATGGTCGACATTGGAACTGGAAGTGTATCATCGTCTGCCGGAAGATTATCTGGAGAATTTTCGACTGATAAAAACTCTCGCTGAAGCCCTTCGCCTGTTTTTGACGGTAGTGACTGATAAGATACTTGAGTGATAGCCAGTTAGATACGTTGACGTCCTACCTCCTTCAGGAAAATTGCACAGATCAAAAACGTCAACAAGGTAAAACCTCCCGACACAAGACTTGAAAGAAAGTAGGGGTATGCCGCCCAGAATGCACCCTGAAAAATGTGCGGCCATTTCTCTTGAGGCTTAGCAAGTGCGCCGCCGAATAGAGGGCTGCAAATGGCGATGAGCTGATTCCAAGACCAGCACACATGCCAAAACGCACGCGATAGCGACCCCGACACTGAAAGTGGTTGGTACTAAGGCGAAGGCCTGAGCCATATTCGTGTGGTCTGTTAGGTCGCCGAGTATACTCTTCATCACTCCAACATTACCATTGAGGAGACCGGCAATACATCGACTTGGAATGCGTCGGTTGACTCACAGACGAGAAATAAATTCGCTCACCTGATAATGAGCATGCCCAGGGACCGTGACAAGCCAAATACAAAGTTGGACACACTGAGACCGAGCAGACCAGTTAAAATGACTGGGCGACGACCAATGAAATCGGATAACCGGCTCCACTGCCATGTCGTGATCGCCTGCACGACGAAAAACAGGGACTCCTGCACAAAGATAAGCATGGTGGTATAGTTTTAACTGTTTGCGCACATACAATGAGACCTGCATAATAACCAACTTTGCGGGCATCACCCCCTGTGATGTCGAGCTCGCTGATCAGCTTTTTACGGGGAAGATGCCTGATGAGTAGGCATCATGTATAGAGCACGGTTGTAGACAGACCTGGTTGATGAAAGGGAATATATATACAGAGGAAATGGGCTCCGCAACCATGGCGATCAAGACGAGACTGATCTGATTCCATGGCAAAGGCGTCTTGGGCTTCGCCTGAAGCTGAAGAAGCGGTGTCTCCTCATCAGAGCATCTGTCGACGTCCACTGTCATGGTAGGGAGCTGAGGATGGTGTGCAGGTATACCGTGACTTAGTGCTGCTGCGAGGTGAGGTGAACTTGTGGTGAGTTGTACAGTACAGCTCACCTCGACCTCACCTCAAGCGGGTCTCGCGACAAGCATCGAGGTTAGCATTGAGGTCGGCACTGCCTCACCTCACCTCGACCTCACCTCGAACAATAGTATTTCCGAATCTGAACCCTTTCACATCTATGACGTGATTGGTAGCGTGTATTCAGCAATCAAGGCCGAGAGTAGAGTAGATGTTTCAATGGGCTCAGCATCAGGGATTTTACAAGAGCCTTCTAAACGCGTCACGGTGTAATTCGACTTGTTTAGCTTATTGCGTGCGTCCTGGGTTCGCTAGGTCGCTAAGTCAAATAAGCCGGTGAGTCAATGTGACGGATCGACGAGCCCTCGTTGCGTTCCATCTTATTGGTGTTGTTGGCCGCCCAACTGGCGTACTTGTACTTAGCTAACCTAAATACATCTTACTCCTGTGTTCTACACAAATGTACACCACGGAAAACATAGTGAAAGGGGAGACGGCGTTCATGTAGGAAGCATGCCCAGCACGCATGACTACTCACGTGTGGCCTCGAAAGGATGGCTCGGCAAGCCTGCTGGGAGCCTCTCGCACTCATGAGAATGCTGGCAGATCGTCTGCGGTCCCGGTGGTGATGGCGATGCTAGAAGTTGAAGGCGAAGTGGGGATAGTTGAGGCGAGGGCGAGGTAATGGTGAGGAAGGCACATACCCGCAGGGCAACAGTCGACGCAGTCTGTGTCCTCGTCACGCTGTTGTATACCTCACATCAGCATCAGCGGCGGGCGGAGAGGGTCGTTGCCGTCCGGCGTGTCGTGGTCGTCGAGCTGTTGCCGCATGTACCATGTTCAGTGTATAGTGAGACAGGTGGCAAGGACTGTGGGAGTGACCGGGCGTGTGCGTGTCATGAGGGCTGTGTGCTAAGGTGTTGGGAAGGAGGGAACTGCCCTCGCGCATGAGATGGCCTGGCTCGGGTAGCCGAAATTTGAAACTTCGGCCTACCGGCTTATTTGACTTGGCGACTTGGTGAGCTAGGGCACACACAACGAGCCAAATCATCCCGCTGAAAGTCGAGCTTGGACGAAGGTGAAGGTACGACCATGTACCCGCTCCACCATGCGGGTAATTCTTCTCCCCACGTGCGCGACCAACGATCGAAGCATATGTCTGTACCAAAAACCAACCAATAGCGAGCACCGAGACAGCAGGACAAGTCATAGAAGAAGAAGAAGCGTGGAGATGGAGAGTAGAAAGCCAACAATATTGCTCTCAAGCTGACCAGGTGGTACCGTAGAAGATGGCGTACTTGAACCTCTTCTTGATCTGGCCCAGGATGTGCCTAGAAGATAGAACATCTCTGTAAGGTCTTGAGGAGAATACTTGGATCCTGAATAATCATTAGATGAGGTGAATACGAGAAAGACAAGTCGAAACGCACCGAGATCCACGACATTGCCCTTGAACTCGTCCTTGACCTTCGCCTCAGCAGCAAGAATGCAGCCCAGTCCGAGGTATATAGTGTGCCGCTTTCGACGTCGACTGTGATGGCTGCAGCATGTTGAACGTGCCCAATGTTGCGATGGAGCTTGATGTTCGACCAGTCCTTCGTGATTTCGTCGTGGAGGGTCTCAAGATCGGCGATGGTTTCCTTCCCCTCGTCTAACTTGCGTTGATTCGCTCGAATCGCTCTCATATCCTCCGCGTCCTGCCTCTCCTTCGCCTGTAGTTTGATGATCTGTCGGGTCCGAACGTCAGCGAGAATGCCGTGATCAGCAATGGCCTTCGTGATCTCGTCGAGGCCGCGCTGGAATCGATGCATTCCACAAACTCGAACGTGGTCCATGGGTACGCCGCCTCTGTGTTCGTGATTGACTGTGGTGTTCTTGCGCAGGACATGGCAGTTGCTAACTCCGTAAACCTTGTTGCTAGGGTTGCCGTCCTTGTCTTTGTTTTTGTGGAACCAGAGCATAAGAGTGCCCTGAGCATCCTCCTCCATTTCTTCTGTTGCAAGAGGGACGCCGAGAAGAGGAGTGAGGAAGCGACGAACATAATGGGTGGCGTTGCTGCTGTCAACATGGCACAAAGGGGGGAACCTGCTAGCCTCTGCGGGGCCGCCTCGCGCCATTCCACAACTGCATCCTCGACTCCGTTCTTCCGCAGAAGCGCAAGGATCTCTTTGGCTATTGAGCTGTCAAAGACTCCGCGGAGTGACTTGACGGGGATATGGGCGTGTCTGCCGCCGGGCTTGGGGAAGGGCGCAGTGTGGAAGTCCGATCGGTAAACGAGTTCTGGGTGGTCACCATCCCCGGTGATGCTGTTATAGTAGGACATCCTCTCGTACCCGTCGGGGGCGTACTTAGAGACAATGGTGGCATCCCTAGCGAGAGTGAGGGCGGAGAGATTGGACGATACCGCAGACATGTCACTCAGGATTGGGGAGCGGGGGAACGGGGAGAACTAGAGTCTTTGCGTTGGTGGCCCCTGAGGTTAATACACGCGAGAGCGAAAAGGGAGAGATCTGGACGGGAGGAGGTAAGAGACGCAGAAAGAAATTACATAAAGGACTCGCTCAGGAGCTCCGGGTGGTTTTTCATGGTCTCATACGCCTGCGTGGCGAGTCCAGATACTCCTACGACGGAGATGGTAAGAGTGACATAGACGCGCAAAAAGACTAAGAGACTCGCCATCGCCTAGGAGGCCAGCTTTGTTCAGCTCAGCTTCCGTGAATGGCAAAGCTTCAAAAGGTTAGTGTGGAATAGATGAAGGATAAAAAACGATAGGACTTACTGGGAAGATCCATGATGAAGTTGTAAGAATGTTCAGCAAAGTTCGCAGATGGAGACGCTATTTATTCCTGCTGCTTTTGCGCACACGCTGGTCTTTGCACGCCGCTCTGTCAGCTCGCTGCCCAGGGTGGGACGGATGGAGTGGTCGGACGAGAGCGCGGGCAAGAGCGCGAAGCGCTCTTCAGCCCGGGACGGAGCCTGGCTGGGTAGGGGCGGGAGCTGGGTAGGGGCGGGAGCTGCGAGGGCGGGAAACCTCGCAGAAGCATCTGCCTGGCAGTCAGGCTCGCGCGCTCCGGACCCAGGAGTGAGCTGCGAGGAGATGGAATGGTCAATGGACGCTGGGAGTGGTGCGTGGGTGCGCTGAAACTGGCAAGGACTCCGAGCGACGAACGACGAGTGAGCCTGGCGCGAGAACAAGGAGCGCCGTTCGCTTACGTCGCTAGCCCATACTAAATGTCGATCATTAACGTGCCGTATCTCGTGTCGACCTCGGACAAGCATTCGTGCTTCGACGCGATTGTTAAAAAACGATTCCCCGGGCCCAACGTCGTATTGTTCACCCCTGCGTCACGTGCACTGGCACTTCTTCGGAAAGTGCCTCGACACCGGCGAACCTGGGCAACAGGTCCATCGTATGAATCAGCGTGGTGGTTGGCTGTGGATTGGCTTGCCCGCGATGCTGCCAGCTTGCGGGTCAACGAGGGCGCCAGTTAGGGCCGGTAGATGTCGCTCTCGTGCTGTGTGCAGGCCTGACGTTTTACTCCACGTCGAAGACCTGGGAGACAGTTTACGCACTGTCAGGAGGGAAGGGTTTGTGTACTGACGTGAGGGCAAGATCAAGACTGTGTGATATACATATGCGTAGTTTTTCTTTGCTTTGTAGTGACAGCACCCAACAATGTGACATTGGACATCATCATAGGGCACAGAACGACGCACGTGAGTATAGTACAGAAAAGCGGTCTGAAAACGCGACGAAATGACGAGATAGCAATAGCTTGATGGCAAATTTTATGGATGGCAAGCACCTGACAACCCGGGACACATTCAGCAGTGGCCACCTTCTATTCCCATTGGCCTACGCGCCCCAAACCTTGTTACCTTGCTCGATACAGTGACACAAAAAACATCCTACGTCTTCATCATAGTAGTATAGAATGAAAAGCATGTGGGTACACTTAGCAATCGACGAAACAGCGATACCTTGATGACGAAGTTGATAGACGCAGATAACTGACAACGGACGCATTCAGCAGCGGCCGTCTTCAATTTCCCATTGGCCGTACACGCCCCAAATCTTATAGACGACATAAGACATTCGGTCAATATTTCTGATTTGCACATACCGACGTGAAGCATTCCTGGGCGGCCGGGAAGTGCATGTTATTGAAGCTAGTCGGAGTCGTAGCACAGAACTCTTTCCAGTTTCCACTTTCTGGGATATTCATCAATTTCTGCGTGATATACTATACACGTGGTCAGTCCTCCAACATCGGTCTTCATGGAGCCGAGGCTTACCTTTTTGCCCGAGCCTGGCGATGTGCAACCCTGCATTACTATTCAGTACTGCGCACGTCGTTCGTAGTACGCGACGAGCCTACCTTGTCGTTAAACTCATCCCAGAACGTCCTGCAATCTGGTTCTTGATCGCTGATCGCCCATCGGCCGATTACGATCCCGGGACCCTACCGTCAGTATCATGTCAATTCCAAAACATCCTCTCGAACAAACCACGCACCCTATCTTCGCAGCTTGTGGGCAGACGGAGAACCCCGTGGATCTCGAGCGGCGTCGCCTGACACGCGGCCAACGGGTGCCTCCAGTCCCAGGGCAGATTCATCAGTCGCGCTGCGTATGACCTCGTGGCGTACGTGGTGCACCCGTGCCGCTCGACGTCGCCCCAAAACATGTGGCGCTTCTGCCGTTCTTCCTCCTCCAGACGGTCGCGCTCCGCTAGCTCCTGCCGCCACCGTGCTAGCTCCAACTCCCTTCGCTTCCGCTCCCGCTCGAGTGCCTCCTCGACCTTGCGCGCGTGGTGCTCCGCCTCACGGTCCCACTCCCGTCTCACGGCGTCTCGACGTTCGCGCTCCTCGCGCTCTTGTTTCGCCACCTCGAGCAGGTGCCGCTCGGCTGCATTCTTCCACCCTCGCTCCTTCTCGGCGTGTTCGTCGCTCTTCCGTCGCCACTCGTCTTGCATGGCATCGTGGAGGGTCTTCTCTGCGTCCCATTCCTGACGACGGGCCTCCCAGGTGACCGGATCCGGCGGACACAATTTGAGGTGCAGGTACGTCGGGTAGATCATGCTCAGGAACGTCAGCGCGAGGAGGCTAAAGATCACGACTCGAGCGACCCGTGGCCAACTCCTAGGACGCCTCGCTCTGTCCCAGAGCAATGGGTCGTTTTCTAATGGTCTGAAAAGTGCAGGGGGAACCGATATCACGCAGTGAGAAGCTGGCCACCGAAACCAGCCAAACCGCGCACCTGATCACGGCCGCCGAGTACGACGAACAAGGATTGTAATAAGGATCGTATCCATTATGATTGCTGGGGAGATGTGATTCCTATCAGCCTGAGAGGCGGCGGGGGTGAAGCCCCGTGTAGAGGACCTACTACCCTTGTAATTTTTTCACCATCATCCAGAGGAAGAGGTGACTTCTGTCGACCAGAGATTAGTAAAGCGACGGTTATACCGCTTGGGAAAATCAACTTGAAGCGAGGTGGGCAACTTGGTCAGCTTCGTTGCTGTGCACATTGAGGCGATCGGACGGGAACGGAGCGTGCGATACGACCTTCACGATGACTCTCGCCGGATCCGGGAATTGGCCCAACAATGTCAACATTGTTACATAAGTTACACTGTTTGTAAAAGCTACTCTTGCCAGACTCGACTCAACCGAGGCGAGTCGAAAAGGAAAGTTCGCATTGCAACCGCGGCTAGTATATAAACGGACTCGGCGTGCCACACCAACTTTAGTTTTTGCCGTAGATATGACACAACAAGAAATCGACGTTTTGTTTCTCGGGGCCAACTGATCTGACACGAACCACAAAATTGATATACATACATACGTACAAGCTACCTTGCCAACACCTTGGACCACCCGCTCGAGCTCAAAATTCTACATAACTTGAGAGAAACTACATGTGACAGCGAGGTCTCTTCAACTAACAGTTGCTGTCGTCGATTTGCCAGTGACCATACGTCCCAAAATTCTAAAGGTAGGGGTAATCGTTGAGCGTCTCCGGCACAATTCCAGCCACAAACGTACATATTGAAAACATTCCTGTGCGCCCGAGAACTCCATGCCAAAAAAGTGAGCTGGCGTTGTGGCACAGAATTCCCGCCAATCGCTTCCCTTCGGAAGATTTTCCAGGTAGTGTTCGATCCGCTGGTGGGTGGAGTGAGACAAACGAAGCGAAATATACCAGTGTTCTGACTCACCCGCTTCCCTGATCCAGGGGACGTGCAGCCCTATGTCATCGTCAGTTCTGCAGTTTACTTCGCATCGGCAGGCCGATCAAAGACTTTCCTTATCTTTGTACCAGTTCCAATAGGATGCACAGTCTGGTTCATGGTGACTGATCTCCCACCTTCCGACGACAAGGCCAGGACCCTAAAAACGTCAATCCCGAGCGGTCGTTCAGGCTGATGGCAACTACCTTGTCTTCACAACTCTTTGGGAAGTACGAAAACCCGTGGACTTCGAGTGGAGTGGCCTTACATGCCTCTACGGGATGTTCCCATGTTGCCGGTAGGTTCATGAGGTATGCGGTGTACTCCCTGGTCCCGTACGTGATGCAAGTGTGCGCCTTGACATCTCCCCAGAACATGTTCAGTTTCTGACGCTCTTCCTCCTCTCGTTTCCTGCGTTCGTGCTCGATTCGATCGTGGTCCTCGATTTCACGCCACCATTTTTGCCTCTCGCGCTCTTGTCGTTGATTTTCATGGCGCTCCATCTCCTCGCACTCACGCCGGTGCGTCTCTTCTTCCTCGGCCCACTCCCTCCGGACTCTTTGTTGGCGCTCCTCCTCGTCCCGAATCTTGTGTGCGACTTCCTTGTCATGTCGTTCCTTTCTAACCTCGCACTCACGCCGGTGCGTCTCTTCTTCCTCAGCCCACTCCCTCCGGACTCTTTGTTGGCGCTCTTCTTCGTCCCGGATCTTGCGTGCGACTTCATTGTCGTGCTCTTGGACCTCGAGATCCCACTCCCGTCGAACCATTTCTTGGCGCTCTTGTTCGTCGCGTACCCTGTGTGCGATCATCTCGTCGTATTCCTCGAGCTCGCGCACGTGCATGTTGATTTCTCGAGCCCATTCCTGCTTGACTCGACCTTGACGTTCTGCTTCCTCCTGGATCGCATGTGCGACTTCCCTGTCGTGCCAATCCTTTTGAAATTTCCACACCTCCAGAACGATGGCGTGTTCGTGTTCCTCGAGTCGCCACTCTTCCCGAAAGAGCTCGTGTTGGATCCTTTCCTTGTCCCATTCGCGACGAATGGCCACCATGGTGGACGGATACAAGGGACAGTTGGTGAAGTGGAGGTATAGATTGACGAGGACAAAGAAGAAGGCCGACAGCGTGAGCAGGCCGCAGGTCATCAGTTTGCATACGCCTGCAGATATCGTGCGGCTCGATTTTCCTGGTAGCAACGGGGTACCTTCCGACGACGACGACGACCTGACCGCGAACGGTAGTGAGCAATGGATCAAGATGTGATTGTTAGGAAACATACCCGTCGATGCCGTACGGCTCTACGGATGAACCTCCAGCCAAGTCGGGTCCGAAGTCAGGAAGTTCACAGTATCTGAGTTTACAATTAACCGTGAGCAAACGAAAGACCAGATGGAACTCACCTGGACATCGTATTATAGTAACCCATCGGCGTCAGAGATATACGAGGTGCCGGTGCGCGCCCACCATTCGATTCAGGGCAAGCATCGAAGCCTTGATCCACGAGGCGTGTCGAGAAAGGAAGGTGAGCACTCGGGGCTCGATGGAAGCTTTCAAGTTGCCCAGCGACGCTGCGCGGAGTGTAGGCTGACTCGAGAAGCGACTCACTACTACGGCAGCAGCAGACTGTACGCGCCTGACGCGTTGCTCCCGGGCGTGGCACTCAGTTGCACGAACGACTCGGATGATCGATGACCCGAAACAAGCGGGACGTTCTCAATCCACGCATTTTCTCGATGGCCTGCCACCTATCGCCCATGACAACGGTTGGTCGGACCAGAGTTTCGTGTTCCTCGATATGTACATTGAAAGAGATGGGAGTGATTCGCCAGGAGGGTAGGGTTCACGTACTGACGATGTCAAGACATCATCAAGGACTGGATGTGTGTCGTACGTGTACAATGTACATACTACGAGTTGCACTTTGGATGATGTTTTCTCGCTTACAGTCATGTACATCACCAACAATCCATTGGACCTCTCCATCATAACGGACAAGTATGAGTACAAATGCAAGCATAGTACAGAAAGCAATCTGAAAACGTCACGAGTTGACGAGATAGCTGTAGCTTGATGGTAAAGTTGATAGACGGCAAGTACCTCACAACGGACGCATTCAGCAGCGGCCGTCTTCAATTTCCCATTGGCCGTACACGCCCCAGATCTTATAGACGATATAAGACATTCGGTCAATACTTCTGGTTTGCACATACCGACGTGAAGCATTCCTGGGCAGCCGGGAAGTGCATGTTATCGAAGCTAGTCGGAGTCGTGGCGCAGAATTCTTTCCAGCTACCGTGCTCAGGGAGATTCATTAACTTTTGCGTGACATACTATGACGTGGTCAGTCCTGCAACGTCAGTCTTAGTGAAATCGAGGCTTGCCTTTTTGCCCGAGCCTGGTGAAGTGCAACCCTGGATTACCTGTCAGCGATGCACACGCCGCTCGCGGTACGTGACGAGCCTACCTTGTCGTTAAACTCGGCCCAGAACGTCCTGCAATCAGGTTCTTGCTCGCTGATTTCCCATCGGCCGATCACGACGCCGGGACCCTATCGTCGTCTTGATGTCAGTTCCCAAACGTCCCCCCGAACAAACCACGGACCCTATCTTCGCAACTCGTGGGTAGACGAGGAACTCCATGGATCTCGAGCGGCGTCGCCTGACACGCAGTCAACCGGTGCTTCCAGTCCACGGGCAGATTCATTAGTCGCGCGGCGTACCCCCTCGTAGCGTACGTGGTACACCCGTGCACCTCGACGTCACCCCAAAACATGTGACGCCTCTGCCGTTCTTCCTCTTCCAGCTGGTCGCGCTCCGCGAGCTCGCGTCGCCACCGCGCCCGCTCTAACTCCCTCTGCTCCCGTTCGGCCTCGTGATGACGTCTCTCTGCTTCCCATTCCAGACGAAGGGCATTCCACGTCGTTGGGTCCGGTGGGCAGTACTGGTGCACATACGTCTGGTGGACCATGCGCAGGAGCACGAGCACCAGTAGACCCCAGACCACGACTCGGCCGACCTGAGACCACGTCCGAGGACGCACAGTTTCGTCCTGGAGCAACGGTGCAGTCTCAGACAGTCTGAAGAGTACAGGGATGCGAACAGACACCATGTGAAAGGTGGACCAGCGAACCAACCGAGCTGCGCACCTGTAGGGGTATGACGAATCGCTGGGCACGGCTAAAGGCTTGTAATACGGATCGTACTTGTTGTGGTTGCTAGTGGACGTGAGCTGTATCAGAAGACGGGGGACAACCCGTGTGGAGCTGCTATTCGACCCACCTTCGATATTTCTTCACCATGATCTATGGAAAGATAATAACACGAGATCGCTTGTGTCGGTCGGGAAACAATAACTAAGCGACTGTACCGCTTGGGATGTTGAAGTGGAAAAACCGGTGGCCCAAGTCAGAATTGCGACCGGAAAGTCGAAAGTCCAGGGAGTTGCTGTACAAGGTTGGGGCGCTCAGTTCTTCCACGAGGCGAGTCGAAAAGGGAAGTTCGCATTGCAACCGCGGCTAGTATATAAACGGACTCGGCGTGCCACACCAATTTTGGTTTTCGCCGTAGATATGACACAACAAGAAATCGACGTTTTGTTTCTCGGGGCCAACTGATCTGACACGAACCACAAAATTGACATACATACATACATACGTACGAGCTACCTTGCCAACACCTTGGACC
>JBBPLT010000751.1:0-13717 GCA_038089955.1 Strobilomyces dryophilus | reverse complement strand
AGGAAGCGCGTCGGCGGTGGCGCGCGTTCCGGCGCTAAAGCCGCCAACAACTCGTGACGGCTACGTGTTCAGTTATACGTCGTATGTATGGTGCCTTGTTTTATTATTCAATGTAATCGTCGACCGTCCGCGGTCGTTTACTCGCCCTATTTCGAGAGACGCTCGATGTCGTGGGTCGATGGACCTCGCGTGCCCTACAGATGGAGATGCGAAGCGTTGTCGACGTGTCGCGTCGTCGAACCTAGACCCTCGTCGCGTCTTCCGTCGGAGTTCCTAGCCGGTCTTTTTTTTGCACACGGGAGGAAGAGCACAACAATCGAAACACCTCGTCGAACCTCGAGGACTCGGACATTGCAAGCGTAAGACCACGACGCCATGTACCACGAAATGCTGTACGATAAACAGAACGAAAGAAAGCCATACTTAGTATAGGTAGTTCAGCGCCTTTTAGATCCGCGACTGTCCTCCAAGCCCGGTGACATGCGACGCTTCCTGCTCCACGCGAGTCAGACGAACCGACCGAGTTCACCAGGCACGCCCACACACCTGCTATGCCCACGTTCCTCCGGCTCCCGGGACGGCGTCCGTGTACCGTCCTTGGCCGTCCCGCCATAGTCCAAACCCTCGACCGCGGGGGCGTTGCCGTCCCTGTCCTTGTATCGATTCTGATTCCGGGGGCCGGTCGGGACGCCGGGCGGTAGCGGCGACGCCGGCCTCGCGGGCCCTTGGGGTGCTGGCAAACGGATGAACGAGACAAAAGGTAGGTACGTGAAAATGACGTACGACCGTCGTAGCGTCCTCGTCCGCGACCGACGAACCCGCCTCGTCCACGTAATCCTTGCGCCATCGCCCTCCCACGAAACTGCACTGGGGGTGCCCCGCGACCGACGTGCGTCGGCGTCGGCGTGGGTACTTGAACAGGCGTCTGGACCGGCGCCGTCACGGGGGTCGTGTTGCCTTCCATGCCGAACATTCCCTGCCCCATAGGCCCTTGCTCCTGCATCAGAAAGCCACGCGCCCCGCGCGAGGAACGCCACGGATCTCATTATTGTGTAGCTAGAAGTAAGAGGGACTCAACCATACCTGCATACCGTAGTCCGCGTTCATCCCCATGCCCAACATGCCGGGTCCTGGGCCACCTCCGAAACCGTCCTGCATGCTCATCTGTACACTCGGTTCGGATGTGCCATTCGCTACGCCGGGTCCTGGACCTTCTTGCATCATCGGGCCTCCACCCTGCATCTGCAAACTCAAGTCGCCGTTCATGCCCATGCCCATCGACATGTTCATTGCTCCCATGCCAGATATGTCCATCATGGGGTTCATCCCGACGTTGGGAGCCAACATGCTCGTGCTGGAGTTGCTGTTCATCATCGCATTGGCCCCCGTCATTACCATCGTGCGCAAGTCGGGCGGGAGCGCCGTGAGTTGCTCCTCTGGCATTGCTGCAAAGTTCTGCACGACAGGATCAGCCTTCATGGACGACATCGAGACGCGATCATCGGACACGCACGAGCACGTTGGTCTTGAGCACGTTTGCAAGGTCTCCTAGGTCCCGTCTCCTGTAACAATAGGCCTCCCAGGAGATTTCGTCGAAGCCGTAGTTGAACCAATCGCTGATGTCTGAGCCTGGCCGACGCCATGGCTTTTCGGCCATTGCGGTGATGTCGACTTCGAGGATCGAGCGACCATCGAGTATGCCGGGCAAATCTGGATTGATTGAAGGGTGTGAGGGGGGAGCAGTAGCGGGAGGGAGCGTCGATGGGTCTGGACCCTCTTCTAGGCGACCATCTATGGCGGAGGAAGGTGCGGTGGGTAGTGCGGATGAATGAGGTTGTTTCGCCGGGGCGCCTCGCTCGTGCGGGGTGTATTCCGTGGTGAGTTGCGAGGGTGGAGCTAGACAGAGGTGAGATAAGGTAGAAAGCGATAGGAGAAGTGGAGTACGTTTGCTCGTTTGGGTTGAAGGACGCGACCGTCCAGCGGCATTCTGTTGTCTACGCCGGGGTGAGCCTCGAGCTCGAGGAGAGACGTGACAGGTGCGCACCGGAAATCAAGGGAGCGTGAAGTGGGTTCCATGATGATTTCGATATCCTGACGAGGAGCTGTTAAGACGCATGCCGAGACTGTCGAGCGAGACGTACGTCCTCATCGCTCTCTTCCTCGTCCACCGCGCCGTTTTCGCCGTTTTCACCGCTTTCTTCTTTTTCGTCTTGATCCTCTTCTTCGCTGTCCTGGTCGCCCTCGACGGAGGGTGGGCCGAAGGGAGGCTCTTCTTCTGCCTTGGACTCGAGGGTCTCGAGCACGCCATTGGACGGCGTGACAGGCTCGACAGGGACGCTGCAACGGGTGTTCAACGAGGAGACGAGCTCACGCGGCGGCGACGACTTACGGTGGGGACACTGATGATCACGCGCGGCAGCAGAAACGTCAAAAACGGATGGCATTGAACGAACGAGAAAATACAGGACGAGGGGGACTCTTGTGCGGTCCTTACCAGAGGAGGTGGCTGCTGCGGTCTCACCGTAGAGAAAGGCGTCGTCGTCGTCCCTGGCGATGAGCGGGTCAACGAACGCGGTCGCACACGACGAGTAGACGGACATGGAGCGCTGCGTCGCCCGACAAACCTGGCAGTAGGAGAACAAGGTCCGCGTGACCGTGACTCTCCCACGACCATGTCCCGTCTCTTCGTCCGCAACTACGTCGTCTCCGTCGAGCCCTCCTTCCGCTACCCCCGCAAGCCCGCCCCCCGACGCTACGGCGAGCGCAAGGCCCACCTCTACGACCACTACACCCGCCTCCTCGCTCACAGCGCCGACGCCCCCCTCGTCCTCCTCCAGCACAAGGACTTTTCCACACGCAAGCTCCAGGTCCTCCGCCGCGAGATCGAGCTCGCCAGCGCGCGCGTCGCACCCGCACCCGCGGAGCCCCCGACGCTCACCGTCATGCGCACGTCCATCTTTGGTGTCGCCCTGCGCGACTATGCGCCCATAGACGCGGAAAAGACGAGCCAGATCGCGAAGCTCGTCCAGGGCGGGTTCGCCGTCCTCTCCCTCCCCTCCCTCAGTCCGCCGCAGCTCAACGCCGTCTTCCGTGCCATCGACCGCGTCGTTCCACCTAGGAAGGGGGGCCCGGAGGCGAAACCCAGCAAGGGCAAGGGCAGGGCAGAGGACCCGGACTGGATTCCGGGCCGGCCTGTCCAAAGAGTCAGACCGGTGCTGTCGCCCGAACTCAAGGTCATGGGTGCATTCATCGAGGGACGCGTATTCACTTCGGCTGGGGTCAAGGACGTCGCAAAACTACCACCGCTCGACACGCTCAGAGCTCAGATCGTCGGGCTGCTCAGCACGCCCGCGATGCAACTCGCCGGGGTGCTCAGCGAAGCGAGTGGAGGCAGACTGGCGAGGACACTGGAGGGATTCAAAAAGGGACTGGAGGACGGACAGTGTACGGAGGCACCATCACCATAGTACCCACTGGGACCATAGATCTCATTGCTCTTGCACACAAAACTCCCAGGTCCGATCCTCGCCTCCTTCGCCGGTCCTACCGTGTCCGTGCGCTCTCTCGCCTTTGGTCATTTTGTGCTCGTAACCCTTCCACATCTTTCTATGGAACACGAATGACCGCAAGAGTTTGTACCGTGGATTGGGTTTTTCGCTGGACCTCGTGGGATTCGGGGGTGACTTGGCCAGCCGGGGAACGTCCCTTCAGCAGCGTCAGCTACGAAAGCCTAGACTGAACTACACAAACCATTCGGTGTACGGGGGAACGTTTCGAAGCGTGATCAGCACCGTTCCTCTTGCAGCTGCAGAGGCCGGTATGTCTGCATCAGATCCAGAGACATCATCTTCTCGAGGTTCGTCGTCATCGTCGTCATCCTGCCGTTTGCGCTTGCGCGTCGGATGTACGACTGGCACCGGTCCAAGCCTCAGGCAGTCTGGCGCGGAGCGCAGAAAGTCCAATATGAGACGTTGATTGGACAGAATGTTCCTGTCCTGGTCTGCGATGCCCTTTCCTTGACGAGAGAGTCAGCACCGCCCGCGCGCGAGGGCCCAGCGCAACACGCCCGCACGCACCCGCATGAGGAAAGTTCCACACGATCCGATCCCACCGCCGTCCCTTGAGCGCAGGGTGCTTCCGGAGCTGGGTCGCGTCGACGCCGAAGAGCACCTCGACGCCGCGTTCCGCGACGGTCCGCACGATCCCGTGCGCCTCTGGGTATTTCGCGTAGCACGCCTCCTCCGAGTCGTACGAGGTCGCGGTGACGTTGGCGGGCGGGAGGTGCGCCAGCGCGGACGGCGCATCGACCACGAGCGCGCGCGCGAACGAAAAGTCGCCCTCGCCCACGAGGAGGATCTGGTCCGTCGGCTTGAACGGCACGCCGGTCGGCGGCCCGGGACGTCGTGCGGGCTTGTTCTTGCGCGCGGCGGCGACCTGCGCGGCGCGTTCGGCCTTTTGCTTGGTTTTGAGTCTGGATTGCTGCGATCGGAGCGTCGCTTTGAGCGACGTCTTCGACTTTTTGTGGGCCATCTTACTAGGCGTGTTGTTTGGATCCGAGGCTGTTGCCAAACACGCGTCATTCGGACACGTCAATCGCAAGTTGTGCGTTTACAACCGACCAAAAACTCGTCATTCGGATCACGTCGCTCGTTCCACAACACTCTATAAATCAGAATGGTGAATTTACATCCTGGGAGTCGCACACGGCTCCTGAAAAAAAAAAACGTTTAGCCTACCCAGTTCGAGTTACGACACAAAAACGCCCAGTTCGCCAACGCAGTCAAGGCCGGCAAGAAGGCCGGCAAGCCCTCACGACAGGACCAGCTGTCGAAACGAAGCCCAGTCAGCCTGTGGGCTCTAGGGATTGTCTTGTTCGTTGTCGTAGGCGGAGGCGAGTCTCCGTGCGCTTCTCGCTCTCGACCGTCTGACCCGTGCGTTGCCCCACAGTGGTGTTTGAGTTGGCCAGAATATTGTTTCTCTAAATGCCGGGTCATTCCAGAGGATATCGTATCGTTATGCTACCCCGTGCCGTATCGTGCGGGTCATCGGATGTCAGTCGTTCACAACGTATTTATTGGGTACATGATCTGTCACAATTCAACTATCTTCCTCCACGTCCGCGCCCGAATTGCTCGCCGTCGCGCTGATGCTCATGCTCTGGCTCCTTGCACTCGTCGCGCCGCTGCCTGCGACTTGCTTGCTGCTCGTGGCGGTGTTGGATGGTCTGGCTTCCTCGATGCCTTGCATGGCATCGCCTTCGAGTTCCTTTTCATCAATCTTGACTTCGTCGCCTGCCCAAATCCGCGCCGTGGGCTGCCAGATCATCACGATGTTGTCTTCGGACGTGCTCGCAACCGTCCACTGTTCACCCACGCCGGGTGCCCAGCAGAAGTCAGACGGCCGCGCGGTGTGACCTACGAATGATGGCTGAGCTCTCGCGTACCGTTGAGTTGAAGTGGAAGGACGTGCCTCCGTGGATGAACATGAGCTCTGGTGGCCCATCTTCCTGGTCGTCGGGCGTCTGTTCGACCCCGACTTGCGCGAGGTCCCATACGTTGATACGCCTATCGCTGGATGCGGAGGCGAAGACGGAAGCGACGTGAGGTGACCAAGAGAGGTGCAAGACTTCGTCCGTGTGCGACTCGAAGATGTGGATTCTCTTAGAGGTGTTACGAATGTCGTGGAGGGCGATGGTCTAGAAACACGAGTCAGGCGGGCCAACGGCTTCGAAGACGGCTTTCGAGCGTGCCTTGTCTGCGCTACCAGTAATGAGGAGGCTTTCTTGGGCGGGGTTGAAGGCACATGCAAGAATTTCTCGATCATGGGCCTGGACTTTGGTAGTAGGTTCCGCTGGAGATCGGGTATCCCACCTAACGCGACGTGATACGCATAAGCATGCATGAGCCGAGGCTCCAGAGACGGTGGGTCACACACAAGAGAAGCAGCTTGTCGTCACCAACACTCGCAAACACGTTTTCTTTCGTAGGGTGCCAGTCGACGTCCTACACAGCGAAACCGTCGACGTTGGTCCCAAAGGAGATCAACGGGTCACTCACCCCAACGACCGAGGTGTGGCCCTTGTAGACGGTCGTCGGTTCGATCGTGTTCCACGCCTTGGTGTACGAGTTCACGTCCCACAAACAGACGGTCATGTCCTCGGATGCGCCCAGGATATGACCCGTCTTCACCGGGTTCCAACCCAGTCCGAACCTAGGCTCGTCAGCTCGTCAGAGCGCGACGCGACGGAGATCCACACACCCCTCCTTTGTCTGCCCGACGAGCTTGATGTCCGGCCGGCACGCGCCACCTCGCTCGGGCTCGCTCGCATGCTTGGTCCGATCGAACACGAACACCTCGCCCGAGATCGCCTTGGTGGCGATCAAGTCCGGATTCTGGGGCATGTACCGCGCGCGGTTCACCTCGCCCGCGTGGTTGATCTTTTGGATGATCTGGATGCGCGGTTGGGGGGCGATGGTGTGTCCGCCGAGCTCGCCGCGCTCGTCGTCGTAGTCGCTTCGGTCGAGCTTGTCGGCGAGGGGCCCGTCGCGGCGCGGTATGTGGACGGTGGCGATCTGGAGGTAGTCCTGCGATTGACCCGAGGTGTGCGTGCCAAGGAGCAACCTGTGGACGGTGTAGGACTTGTTGGGAGGGCTGTAGGGCGGGGTTCGTCGGGGGAGGGCTGCGAGCGGGACGACACGCACGACTCTTTGTCTGGGAACCACTGGCAAGTGAGACTGGGCCAGTCCAACGCGTGCGTGATGACTAGATCATAGAGATACGGCGCGTTCTTTTTCCTGGGGAGACGAAACGTGAGGAAGGGCGCGTTGCACGACAAGACGACACGACGCCGACCATGTTTTGTACTCCTGCGAGGAAGCGTAGGCTCAGATCTTGGGGTCGGGCTGGAACGGTCCTGGACGAACCTCGTTGATCAGCTTGTTCTCCTCCTCGGCAGCGAGGTCGTCTTCCATGTCCTCGTCCTGCACCGTGGGTTTCATGTTCGGATGTGCTTGTGATCAGAAGAGGTAGGCAGCACAAACGCGTCGCGTCAAGCAAAACTGACGAACAAATGCACGCGACGTCGACAGGACCTATCTATAGCGCAACAGCGAAAACACTCTCCGCTTTCGACCTGCCCGACAGAAGGGTGTGTTCTCTAGCAGGACGGTGACGAACGCGACAAAGTCTATTGATACTCCTTTTCCCATTTAGCAACAACCTTCTCCAAGTCAAACCGAGGATCCTCCGGGTCCGTGATCACTGCAGCGCAAATTGGGTCAGGGAACGCGAGCCGACCGCGTCGAGACGGCGCGGCATACAAAAGTACGACTCACCACCGTCGCCCTTGGCGCTCTCCTTCTTTTGACGCCATGCATCCTTGGCCTGCGCTACCAATCGTTCACGTCTGCGAATCGCGTCGCGTTCCTTTTCTCGGTCGTGAGTTTTTTGCAGCGAACGGTGGTGGTAGATGCCATAGACGATGCCCGACGCCAAAGCGGTATAACGAGCGACCTGTGACGAGTGACGCACGGCGCCAGGACGTCAACCGGGACCCGAAAAGAGCTGTTTCGCGGACGGCGACGTACGTTGAGAGTCGACGACATGAGAATTGGTCTCACGGAGAGTCTTGGGAGAAAGAGGGACGAGTACAGCACTGAACGGCTGCTCGAAAATAAATGTCGGCTCTCGACTCGTCTAGGCGACTCACCTGTGGGGAGCTTGGTAACTCGAGTTTCGGTCGAGTTGGACGTTGGCGGAGCAAGTCGGTCTTTCCGTGCTGACTAAGCACATTTCCGATGTGAGTTGGTCCACAGACAGATTGTTTCCCCCGTACGTCTTTCGTGCTCTGTGTGCTGCTTCGAGTCACTGACAAAACCAGGATTCATCTGTTCTCTGCATATCGTGCCAAGGAACATATGCATCTCTAAGCGTGGGGGTGATGCACCTCCACCCACCGCTTCGTCCTTGACGCATAACAAGGCTCAACGCCTGATCGACCCAAGCTTTATACTCCTTCAGAGCGTCCGGGTCGCCCGGGTGGACCAGTCAAACGAGCTAGTACCTTCTTGCTTCTCGTCGACGATTCGGAATGGGGGACATGGGAACGAAGATGATCCAGCAAAGACGTATTAAAATAACCACGAAGTGTCGAAGGGCGATTTCCGAGTTCGCTTTCGTCCCTCCAGACACGCCAACGCCCTGGCAGTGGTCGTAGAGTATAACTTGTAACATGGGAATACCATGCAACGACATTCCACCCGTGTGAGAAAAAGTTGGCGACGACCGAGATGACGCCGAGTCGAATTCACCACGTACGCGGTCCAACAGTTTTGCCAGCGCCGGGCAACGCTCGGTTCGGTTTTCCCCTGCGAATCAGGCCGAGTGCGTGGCGCCGCGGTCGTCATACCCCATGGACGGCGACGTTGACATGGATGCCCCCCAAATCTCCACTCTGCCTCAGGCCGAGGCCACACCACCGCCCTCCAAATTGAGAGTCAAGCTGCTGGTCGGGGACAAGAAGGGCAAGGCGAAATCGTCTCCTCCGAGCGCTCCCACTGCGGCGCGGAAGAGCGCTCCACGGAATCAGTCCCAGTCGCAGCCCCAAAGCGAAGAAGAAGCCGACGAGGAAGACGAAGAGGACCAGCTGATAGATGACGACGCGCCAGCCCCGTCCGTATCAGCAGGCACGAAGCGCAAAGCACCAACAAAGAAGT
This sequence comes from Strobilomyces dryophilus, assembly GCA_038089955.1. Taxonomy (NCBI): domain Eukaryota; kingdom Fungi; phylum Basidiomycota; class Agaricomycetes; order Boletales; family Boletaceae; genus Strobilomyces; species Strobilomyces dryophilus. The sequence continues at coordinate 5,003 of JBBPLT010000751.1, read as the reverse complement.
CGACACGACCTCGCAAGGCCGACAAACAGGACAAAGAGGATAAGAAGCCCGACGGTGAGTCATTCTCCCCTTTTCTTTACGTCGGTCTGACCTGCCATTGCTAATAGAACCTCGGGAACCTCCTGACGGGGACGCCCAGAGCGTCTCCGCACCTCCTCTGCCCGATAAACCGCCGCCCAAGAAGAAGGCAGCGCCGCGCAGAGCCGCCACGGCGTCCAAGCCCAAAATTAAAGTGCCTCCGAACGCGAGGTATGTCGCTCCTCACTTTCCCAAGTCCGCTTTCCAGATCTCCGTACGCAGAGGAACCAAGACTTTGACGGTGCCACCCGTGGAGGATGCCGCGATGAGCGAAAGTATGTAAAGGTCGCGACTCTGGTTGTTGATTCCTCACAACGTTGCCCAGCGCACACGATCACCGCACCATCTTCACCATTACCCATGTCCGTGTCTCGCGCTCCGTCACCTGAACTCGAGGTCGAGCAACCTCCGCCGCTGCCGCCGCCTCCTGAGCAACCAGAAGAGAGCATGCCTCTTCCCTTACCACTCTACCCGCTCCCTTCGAAACCCTTCCCAGTTCAACCACCCCCGAAAATCGGGACAGGCTTTGCTCCCGTACAACCTTTGGACCGAAATGGAGCAAAGGTTCGCCCGTGGAGAATTGCGAACCGCGAGATCCGAGGCATTGCAGGAGGCCGTTGGCTTACGCGTTCGTGGGTCGGCGAGAAGGAATCGGACTTTGCGAGTGCCGTCGCGGCGGCTTCAGCAGCCACTACCGCCAAGGTTGCAGACTCGGACAAGGTCGCCCTTCCGAAGTCTATATCCGCGTCGGGCAAAGCTGGCAAGTCCAAAGCGGTACGTGGCTCTGCGGCCTCTGCAGGCATATCAGCGGCGCCCTCTCGTTCAGGGTCTATAGTACAAGAGTTGCACACCCCGAAGGCGCCCACCAAGATGCGCAATATCATCACCGGCCCTGCGTCGGAAGCTGGCGACGAGCCCGAGCACTTCCCGGAGCCTCGCAGCGTGTCTACCATGTCATAGGCGCGGCCCTTTGTTTTTTGTAGACTTTCACTGTAACATTATCAGCTTGATTATAGTATTCTTGATTACTACCCGTCGTCTAGTACATACTACCTATCTATAGTACAAGACCAAAAGTAGACGGTCATGCCACCTCCCTACGCTTCTCACCAATTTCTCAGACTTTCCGCTTCGTCTTCATATGGGCTGGGTTTCGAGTTGACGGCGCGGCGGCAGTTCTCTAAGAGAACGCTGGCAGCTACACGCTCTTGGTGTACGCGACAACGGAACTACGGTGTAGGCGCACAATCAACTTTTCCCTCAGACGTACAACTACTCGTCAGAGACCCATTTACGATCCTCTTTTGTGGGCGCGACTTGTTCTCGTGTATGGTATTGAAGGAAGTTTACCGCGCGAAAGGTGAGTTCTCCTGGTCGAGACGCGTCGGGGCTGCACAGGACTCGCGCGATAGTTGTGTCCACATCCCTGGAAACCAGGAGTCGTTCACTCCGGAATAACACCACAACCATTGAGCCTTGGCTTCAGCTGATACTGCATTCAAACAGACGTTTGGGACAGCATTCACATAGCAACAAATCCTGATGTTCGGGCCGGCCGCAGAGGTTCTCGATTAGACACATGTAGGTTCAGCCTCCTACATTTCTTTGCAGTTTCGTGTCTTAATGATCCCAGCGCCGCTGAAGACGGTCGGAAAAACTCTAGGCATACCAGTGCATGAGATCCCCGAAGATAAGGCTGCATTCAAAAAGTGGCTTGTAAGTCTATTGCTCCACCGCGCGCAGAAGATATTCATTTCAGGTTAAACAGCCCCCACCTCCCTTTACACTGCATTTCGACAGTTCATCAGGTGTTCAGAACGCCTCGCATCTTCTCATTACCGCTTCATTTGGTCGTATCCTCCCTACGTCTTTTCTTCGTCTTTTCCCTGACACTCAACGGCTGAACGTCCATCCGAGTCTGCTGCCGGCATACCGTGGACCCGCACCCATTCAGCGTGCATTGATGGCTGGTGAACAAGAGACGGGCGTGTGCGTGATTGAGATGGGCGAGGTGAGCCGGAGAGCAGGCAAGCCAGTGGATGCCGGTGGTATTTGGGCCGTTGAACGGATGGTGAGTAGTTCGCGGCCTTTCCGTCAAGTCGATGACGTCACACTGTGTATCTTGACAGCAAGTGCCCGAAGATGCCCATTTCCTTCAGATGCAGGAGGCGCTTGCTACACGCGGGGGAAAGCTCCTGGTCAGGGTCCTGCGCGACATGCTTTCTGGAAAGGTGAGAACACTTTTTTGTCTTCCTCACGCCGCCAGGACACTGCTGTAATTCGTGAACCTTCAGGCTCAGAGCAGACCACAAAAGGAAGCGACATCAGTCACTCCTCATGCACCTCTGATATCTGCCAGAGATTCGGCCATTCATTTTGCTACTCAGACAGCCCCCCTGGTCGCGCGACTGGAACGCGCCATCGGACATCAACGTCGTCTCACGGTGGCAGCAGGTCTCCCCGACGGGCGCGGAGTGGCGATCGCGGGGCTACAAGCAATATCAAAACATGGCTCCATGGTGACGTTTTCAGAGGCCGCATGTCCCGGCACAGCCTGTTATTCGGCTAAGACAAGATCGTTGGTCGTAAAGTGCGCGGAGGGGACATGGCTGAGCGTGGAGAGGCTACAGACACAGGACAGGGCGATGCTGGAGGCGAAGGAGTGGTGGAACGGAGTGAAAGGGATGGGATGGGTCGAGGACGGCTTGTTCAGGTTCAACAGCTCGGTAGTGGTGTAATGTGTCACGTCTGTGACGTTGCCAATTCGAGTCGAGTGCGCTTGCAGGCAAAGTTACTAACACGTACCGCGTTCGCTGCGTCTCGTCTTCCTTCTTGGCGTCGCTGGAAAGTCGGTGTGATCCGCCTCGTACGAGGCACGATGTCGACAAGGTCCGCCGCCGCAAAAGAAGTTGATGCCAGGTCTCTCCCTGGTAGAGCTCACCCTTCCACCAAAACTGGCCAACGAGGTAAGTCTTCTCCTCTTGCAGCTTAAGCGGCTTCAATGTAGCAGTGACGACACCACATCAGCAGCGGCTCAGCACTTGTTCTCGTCCGATCCAAAATACAAAAAGTACACGCAGCAGGTGGAAAAATGCTTGAACGCTTTCGACAACGTACACGAGTGGGCGGATTGTATTGCGTTCCTGAAACAGTTACTCAAGGTGCATACGCTGGACGGATAACGCGTATTTTTATACTGATTGCAGTCTGTAGGCGTTCCAGTCCTACCTGCAGTTCAAGGAGATACCACACAAACTAATCGTGGCTAAGCGGCTGTCTCAGTGCTTGAATCCTGCGCTACCGACCGGAGTGCACCAGCGAGCGTTGGACGTATACACCCACATCCTTTCGGTTCTTGGAGTGAGTGACATGACGTGCGGGACCGCCTCGTATGCTGACGAGAAGCTGTTAGACCGAAGGTCTGAAACGCGACCTTCCGTTGTGGTCGTCGGGGTTGTTTCCTTTCTTCGAATACGCGTCCATGTCAGTGAAGGTTCGACGAGATTCCTGGTTTCGTCTATCCGATATTAACCGACGTCGTAGCCCACCTTGCTCAACATCTACGACACGTATTATCTGCCACTCCAGCGTGATCTCCGGCCTGTCATGAAATCATTCATCCTCGCGCTACTTCCAGGACTGGAGGAGGAAACGGGCGAATTCTTTGACAAGGTAGGAGCTCTCACGGCGACCCACGTTCCGTGTGACTGGATCATCTATAGGTGTTAGTTCTTCTAGACCGGTTGTCTGGGACAGTATCTCCGGTGTTCTTCATGCAGAACCTTTGGCTCGTCATGATCACGATGCCCTCTGCTCGGGGAACGGCGCTCAGCTTTTTGTCTCGACGTCTGCCCGGGCTACACGCCGACGAAGGTGAGCGAAGGATGACCTCGTCGTTTTTCCGTTGCTGTAATCGCTCTAGACATCACCGCGATTGTCGGGCGTGACATCGGCTTGATGATCAGAGCATTTGCGGCAGCACTGGAGGATGATAACCTTTTGGTCCGCAGGAGTGCTTTGGACATGTTACTGCAGACGATGCGTATTGATGGCGCAGCCGTCAAGCGTGCAAAGCCTGAAGATGCTGCGATACTCATGAAAGCAGCGATCGGTGTCGTCCTGAGGCGCGATTTGTCTCTGAACAGACGGCTGTACACTTGGTTGCTGGGGCCCGACGAGAAGAATGAAGCACAGTCTGCGTATCTCCGGCAACATGCATTACAGCTTTTGAGTTCTACGCTGAAGGTGAGAGTTCTGCCTTTGTTGGGACGTCTCTGACTCGTTAGCTAGACCGAAATGTTCGCCCCCTCTGGAGAGTACTCTGAGTCACGCCCCTTCAAGATTTTCATCTCCCTTCTAGACAAGTGGGAGATTGGCTCTCTCCTCACCGATGCCCTGATATACGATGCACTCAGAGCTATTCGTCAGCATATGACAAGTGCCTCAGACATGAGAGAAGACGTATGATTCTTGCCGATCCAGCGTATACTTCCATTGACGTTTTCACATTGTGCAGATCACTATGACGGCGACCACCTTGCTGGAGGCCGCAGAGCCAACTATACTTTGGAAAAATCTTCTCAAAGGTATATTAAATGCTATAAGCTCCGGTGAACATCAACTAGAGGTATGCCAGGTGGTTATCGCCATTTCACTGACACAGTTCTTGCTAGGCTATCGGCCTCACGTTATTTCTTCTCCGTTCTCTTCCCACGCGAGACGATGAAGTGAGGAGCATTCATCTTCCTGTGATTTTTGCTACCTTGATGGAGAAGCTACTTGTGAGAGCTTGACTACTTTGACTTCGCACTTCTGACTCGCACCAGGTCCATGTCCAAGAGGACTCGGCTCGTGTTCTATCCCCCGTGGTGCGAGAGTGTTTCATGCTTGAAGATGAAATACTACGACACCTTTCCCCAGGAGCT
>JBBPLT010000750.1:0-13725 GCA_038089955.1 Strobilomyces dryophilus | reverse complement strand
AATGGCAGACATCGTAGCAGAAATCAAGAAAATTCCTCCAGTGACGCGGTTTCTTGTGCTCTCATCTCTTGGCATAACCGTCCCAGCAATCATTGGCTTCGTGCCTATGCACAAGCTGGTCTTCATCACCCCCCTCATTACCAAGAGATGGGAGGTGAGTCCCACCCTGACACTTGCAGATGATTGTTGCACTGCTAATGGACTCGCAGGTCTGGAGAGTCTACACCAGTTTGTTTTTCGGAAGTAGGCATCCGTACCTCACCCTCGTCGCTCGCTCACACCTCCTATAAACCAGCTATGAGACTGGAATACTTGTTCCACGTCGTGATGCTATAGTTGAGCCCTCCCTCTTATTTCTGGGTGTTTGTTTCAAACCCGTGGCACTCTAGCCGGAATTCCAACAGTCTTGAATCTACTCACTACGAACGTCGTTCCTCGGACTATGCATGGCAACTTTTCCTTGCCTCGCTTGCGGTCATCGTGAGCCCCAGTTATCGCATTCTTCAGGACATACCTCGACGTTTCCCAGGGCCTTAATCGTCCGTTCGGTTCTATGGTCCACGATCGTGCCTTTCTGAACTGCATTACGTACTTAATGTGTGCGTTGGCCCCACCAGGTGCACAGACGTCCATCATGGGCCTCATCACTATCCCCATCAAGTATTTCCCGTATGCGCTCCTTGTGATAGATGTCATCAACGATCGTGCGACGGAGAGTTTGACGGGGATGATCGTTGGCCATCTTTGGTGGTACTTGATTTGGGGTGCAGGCACTGGAGCTGGAGGCGTGGAGCAAGGCAGGCTTGCAGGCTTGGCGAGCGCACCAGGCTGGTTGCGAAATTTGTTTGGCGAACGTGTGCAAGGACGCCGGGCTACTAACAGAGGCGGGTATCAAGTCCACGCTCCCCGACTACGTGCAGAGCAGGCTACAGGCGTCCGAGTGATGGGACACAACTGGGGTTCTGGTCAACGGCTCGGCAGTCAGTAGGGTACACACTATGGCTCTATTTATCCAGAAAATAGACCAGCCACTTTGTACATACCACTGCTATGCTGCCCAGCCATACTCATCCCAATACGCTTTCATTCTGTCCAGAATGTCTGATTGGCCATTTTTTTCCAGCCAAGCCATCAGTGTCCTCATCTTGAGCACGGATAGTACCCTTCCTTTGCCGCCGACGATGCCTTCGACCTCTTCTACAGTGCTCCCTCCACCCTTACCTCTCTCCTCTCTGTCGAGTAACTGGACCACGCCAACCACTTCTCCTCCTGCGACCTGGATGGACTCGATGGCGAACCTCACGGCGGTCCCAGCCGTCATGACATCATCCAATATGAGGACCTTCTTTCCTTGCACGGGTACTCCGACGAGCTTCCCACCTTCCCCATGGTCCTTCGCTTCCTTGCGATCATACGCGAAACCGTACGAGCGGCCATACCTGGCGCTCAGCACGAGCGCCGTGCACGCTGCTAACGAAATGCCCTTGTACGCCGGCCCAAAGATGACGTCGAACGCGGGGACCCTGTGTGCGTCGAGCGCATCGACGATCGTCGCCGCGTACGCGCTCGCGATGGTGTCGAGGATCTTGCCGCTGCTCATGAGCCCGGCGTTGAAGAAGTAGGGCGAGATCCTGGTCGCGTGCGCACAGCGCTCGCGTCATCATTCCACGTCCACGCGATCGGGGTTCGTGATGAGGGAGGCGTACCGTCCAGACTTGAGAGTGAACTGGCCGAACTTGAGCGCCCCGACTTGTTCGGCTTGAACGAGGAGTTCGGTCTGATAGACGTGTAGCGCATCGGTGGGGGACATAGTGGCAGCGGATGGGCCCGACGAACGTGTGTCGATACCAGGTGTATGACATAATTAGTTATGGGTTTACGCTATCTCCCATGATGTGCAGATGGGCCAGAAGCCACGGTGCAGGCTCTACTGCATTCAACTTTCTAAAGTTTCGATTAGTGGGGCATACGAATTCCACTGCAACTGTCAAGCTCCCGCCATGGTAGTGCCAGCGCTTTTGTCTGCAATTTTCCGAACAAGTTACAAGTTACTAGCAAATACCCCCGATAGGCTTGGCAAAGATCTGGTAAGTACATATGTAATGCATTGGTATTTTACTGTGCCAAGGTACATGACGCCATGTGAGAGTGAACTTTGACTCACCTGCTCGCAGATGAGTACGTCGCACGCATACAGATACCCGCTGTAAAACTCGTCGGCACGACAAAATGATTACGTCTAATGTGACTCGAATCTCGCCTCGAGGCTGTCCCCCACGGTTGCAAGACGATCGACGCGAGTCTAGACCGCTCGTAAGCGCGCCGGTTGTCACGCGTTCCGTACAAACGGCGTTTCCATTTTGCATTTAGCACCGTCCTAAGCCAATTCAGTCTTGCAGGACATACATACGGCCGGATGTGGCCCCGGCGTACCTCTACATCTTACTTCACCCATTCCTCGAGGCTCGATGCCCATTCATCACTGCTCGGACGAACAGGGCTGTCAATCGAAGGAAGACGCAGACGAAGGAGACGGTTCGGGTGCCAAGTCGGAGAGCCTAGGTGACGCTGGCGTCACTGTTTGGAATCATGAAACCACCCACGGTGGCCTCGAGCGTAACGACGACAAGGAGTCTGATGACTCTGTCTCTGAGGTCGATCCCGACGAATGTCCAGAGGCGAGGCCAAGAAGTCCACCTCCCGTTTACGCCTCGAAATCGTCCATATACCCACACGCTTCCTCGAGCCAAGACGAAGTCCTTCAAACACGTATACCTCAGTACCGAATCCTGCCTATTTTATCGGGCGTAACCATTCCTCTTTGCATTCTTCTAGACATACCTGCGCTACTGAGAGCGGAATATACGCAGGTTTCTATCATTCCATCCTCGGAACCTCACTCACTTTTCCTCAACATCGGAATCGCGCTCAGCATGCTCTGCGCAGCTTTAGCCAATCTCTGTCTGGTCGCTCGTTTTCTAGAGAGACGCATCAAGACGATGACAATTCTCTGCATTCTATTTCTTTCGATACATGGCAAGCTCGTCTTTCGGCTGCGCTTCGTAATGCTCACATGTTGTTCAGATATTATCAACATCGTCGCCCTCGCTACATTCAAAGCGATGGGAGGCGACTACGGTTACAGCCAAGCATTCTGGATGACTTTCTGCTCTACTATCACGTCCGCGTTCACGAACGTGACCCTGATTATCGATCTCATTCGAACTCCCCATTTCAGGCGAAGCGGTGAGATATCAGGTGCTCACATGATCATCACTCAGCTGAGACTTGTCAAAGGGAGCGGACTCACTCGGAGACAGCGGTCGTTGGTCATCATCACCATCGGTTTACTCAGTTACGTCGTGTTCGGCGCTCTCGTCAATTCGCTTCTCGTCGAACTGACGTTCGTCGACGGTCTCTATTTCACCGTCGTGTCCATGGCGACTATCGGATTTGGGGACATCGTCCCTAAAAGCACGAGCTCTAGAATGTTCATCTGCATCTACGCGACGCTCGGCTTAATCAACCTCGTTTTCGTGGTCAGCTACGTTCGCGAGACCGTTCTGGAGGGTCTCGATTTTGGATATCGCAAACGGCTTCTTGCGATTCAGGAGAGAAGACGAACGGCTCGTCTTCGCAGGCGCGCTGAGAAGCGGTGGAAACACGCGGTCGTATGGCAACTACAACAAAGAGGAGCGCCCGTGTGGATTCCAAAGGAGACGGATGATCGTGAGTCTATTTTGTCGGTTCTGACGGCTTGCTTCTGGCGCACCAAGAGGGGGATTCGGTCTGCCGCGGGAGGAAACACGCCTCGGAGCCGCGGCCAGCGTGGCATGCGACTGAACCTGTGGGCTCTTTCGCCGTCCCAGCTGGAGGCTGCCGCGCTTGAGGCCGGAGCTCCGCTCAGTACGTTCCTTCCGGCGAGTTTCTACGACGCGTACGGTCGAGATCCACGTTGTCTGGCGTCACCGTCGTGGGTTTACCCGGTCTACCATCGGGACGAACGTCCGACCGAGCCTCCGACATACCGCTGGTTCGGAAGCATGACGATGATTCTCACGAAGTTGAGCGTCGCGGTATACGAGTCCGGTGGCCACGGCGTCCAGAACGCCTCTGTTGAAACCATCGCCTCGGGTAGCTCCGGGAGCCTAGAAACCAAAGTGGACTATTGCGAGGACGTGGAGGATACAGAAAAGAAGGCGTATCACGCACGCGTCGGTTTGTGTTGGTTCTGGTTGTTCATCTTCTGGATGGTGAGCGAGCGCAAAAGGGAGCGGACGATCACTGACTCATTACCCAGGGGGGTGCTGCTCTTTTCACCGCGACGGAAGGTTGGACGTATGGATTGGCAGTATACTTTTGTCGGGGTTTCCATCTTCCTGCATGCTTTTCTGCTCACGCTACCAGATAGGTCTCGTTTCTTTCACCGCGATCGGGTATGGCGACGTAGCGCCCACCACGCCAGCAGGTCGGGCCATCTTCGTCGTTTGGGCCTTGGTCGGCTTTGCGATCATGTCGTTTTTCATCTCGGGTGAGCATCTGCGCCCGTCGCGGCTCGAAGGCGTTGACAAGTCCACGCGCAGTCGCTTCAGAAGCATACGCCGTCCGATACAAGGGAATCCTCAGCCGGAGCTCGTTCAAGCACGTGGTTCGACGCTATCGCCAGCGCGGCGGGATCGAGTCGGTTGAGAAAGCACAGTGCACACACGCCTCGGCCGAGCGCGAGGACGCTGAAGCCGTCGACGGCGCCGCGCTCGACGCTCCGACGCTCAACTTGGACAGTGGGCACATGCGACACGCTCAACGAGCGCTCGAACAGATCTCGCACCGGATCGCGGCAGAGACGCGACGCGTGCGGCAGTACATGCAGCTGGTCGCCGACGTCGAGACGGGCGCCGTGCTCGGCGACGCGGTGTGGCGTCTGATCGACGACGTCATGGACGGGCAGAGGCTCGCTAGGGGCGCCACCAAGGATGTGCTCGAGGACGCCGAAGCACGTCAGGCGCTCATGGTGTTGGGGATAGAACGTGAGTCGAACGCGACCTTTCGGACGAGTCCCTGAGGGTTGGAGTCTGACGCGCGCTACGCGGTAGGATCCGTGAACGCATTGGTGGAGATTTCGGAGCGGGCCATCGCGGCCGTTCAGGAACGGGATCGGATCATTGCCTCGCTGGAACGGGAAGACGGGGCGGGACGAGGTGGAGGTTGCTTAGCGTTAGGGTCGTAAACCACGCCGAATTCATGTGCGCGCGGAAGACGTGGTTTCGGTCGAGTTGGCTCGTGCAGTGTTCCCCGCCGTCCAAAGCCGTTATCGGGCTGGTCACACGATCGTTGGCAACTATTTGACGGTGACTAGCTACCTCATATTGGCATGCCATGGAACGAACGGACCGACTGAACAAGTCCCTATATCATAACTGCCCATCAAGGTGGGACCAACACAACCCTGGATTGTCGAAGGCTGACTGAACCGGAAGCGACTCCCTTTCACTCCCGCCATGTCTGTTCAGGCCCGGACTCTTGCTAGTATTCAGCGCCCGGCCATCACCACTGTGTTGAAAAGTCGTATGCCGCGGAACGCAACTTGCGGGTGAGGCGTGACGAAGCGGCAGATGTTATTCGCGATAGTGGACGACGTACGGTAGGATGCGTAGCTACGAGATAAACTAGGTACTGTATAGTTCTTAGGTAAGCGTCGGTACGTAGCGAGTGATTTACTCCAACACACCCCTGAATCATGAGCGAGTCCAGATGAATGAAGACTGAATAAAAAGAATGACGAAACGACAAAAATAATACATGCACCCCCTGAAGTCCAAGAATTACCATGCAGCGTCAGGGATTTCATCGACGAGGTTAGCATGCCCCTTCTCCTCCAGACCTTTGGACCGACAGGCACGAATGGTTATCTATTTTTCGCATATTTTACATAAATAAGCTTGATGGCTAAGGCTCTGAGCCCGAAGCTCGACCTTGTTGAAAAAACTGGGCGATAATTTTGTCCAATATAGGTCCCTCGACGTACACATGCTACCGTCGTGTTCATCCTCGCCTTTCACCACTGCCACTCTCAAAGTCCATCATACTCGTACTCGTTCTTCGTACGCGCTGCCGCCGCCATGCCCATGCACCATCGTCCTCCTCTCCTCACCTGGCTCGTGACGTGTGTGCACTCCTGACATTGCCGTTTGCGACGTGGATTGTGTGCTCCTTCTTCGTCCATGTCTCACCGATCAGTGATGCCGAGGTGTGTCATGCCACTGATGCAAGGGTCCAATACCTAACAGCGACTCCAAGTCAAACGATGACTCTCAACGATCTATGTTACATCTACGACGCGGACAGTAGCACCCTCTGTCTCACCTCGACTATCGTCATCTTCGTCGAGATAAGACAACCTCCCTCGGACAAAGTCGAACGCCACTTCGTGGCCATTGAGCCTACAGTGAATGTGGTCCCGGAGAGGGTTGGTGCCTTCGGCCTTGACCCTTGAGGGCCGGCCCACGACGAACTCGCACCGATCTCCCGTCGCGTCAATCGAAAATTTCATGACGCGGGCATTCTTGGTCTGCATGCAATGAGCGCAGTGAACGAACAAGCCCCTCGCGTAACCGTCCAGCGAAATGTCGTAGTATACACTACAAAAGTCCAGTTTGCCGCGGCGAGAGGGCTGCGGGGCGCGTTTTATGTGAACGGGTTCCTCGTGGACTGAGATGGGCGACACGTCCTCAGAGGTTGACTCGAGCGTCAAGCTGATGCAAGTGGATTTCGACAGGTCATCCATCCACGTAGAGCTGTGTCTGAGGAGCTTCACGTTGATGACAGCGCCAGTTTCTTGATCGACCACGGAATTCCGTATGAGGGAAGAAGTGTTTCTTGTGCATTTAAATACACCCTCGTGAGTAAGGCGCAGTATGCCTTTCCTGTTTTCGGTCGGGTGCTGGTCGTCGGGAACTATGAAGGCTTGTATGACCACATATTTCTTGCGAATAGTCTCGTGAAGGAGAAAGACATGTGTGTTCGCGAGCACGATGAACTTTTCTGGCAAACGGCCGAAATCTGTCGGACTAATCACGAACCGCGTCGCAGGCTGCAGGTGAATGGGCATTAACTACGACACGATCATTATATTGATTACCTACGCGCACAAGGTCAAACTCAGGAAATCCATACACTCTGCGAGTTTGCCTGTCGAAAACTAATCTTGCGCCTTGCAAGACAAGGAACCGTGAAGAAGCCGGAGTTCGCCATCCTTGCCACTCTATTTCGAAATCTTCGACTAACACAGGAAGGTGAAAGGTGGCTGCGCTGGTTGAGGCACCGGTTTCTGCGTCCAGCTGAATTTCCAAGAGGGTTCTGTCAGAGATAGTAGATGATGAAAAGTACGTCGTTGATCAAAACGATGTAAACGTACGTCTGTGAGCGTCCCTCCGTGTTCATCAACAAATACACGACCCATTTACCCTGCTCGGACATCCCCAGGCGTTCGGTCCAGCAAATTATCTGCTCCTCCTGCTCCCATATGACCCGCGGCTCGCATGCCTCCCCGACACTCGTGTCGTACAGCACGAACCGCCGGTCTGCTTGACACACGAAAAACCACCTCCCGTCTATGAGATCAATCTTCCAGTTTACTTCTCCTTTGAAGGGAACCGTAACCCGCGGTTGAGTCTTGAGACCCCGGGTGGTCCACGTCTGAGCCAGCTTCGCTGACTTGGCGAAAGCGTTTTCGAAGGCAAGAGTGGAATAGGGTCCTGGCGGGCGAGTATACGGCGCGTTGGCATACAAAATCCTCCAAATTCCTGGCTCGTGAGTGATGTCACGAAACCACCTGGAAACCTTTTCGGAAAGCGACGATATCCAATTACACCACTCAGTCCGTTGGACCGATGAAAGCGACTCACCCTGCGCCATCGGACGAGATCTACCGGGCTTGTATAAGAGAGAATCTCGCAGATGACCTCTGCCGGAAATATACACTGGGTCGCCATGGTTGCAGCCGATCTCCGATAGGAGTTCTCTTGTAATGATGTAGCCCCCTCACTGTCACTATTGTGGGCTAATTTCAAAAGTGTAACAAACAAGGGTAAACCCAAAACGGAACGCTGGCGAAAGCGGCCTATCATTCTGAAATTAGCTAGTAGCCGGGGGCGATCAGCGAGCCAGACTGCTCGCTCAAGGTGGCTGCAGCGACGTCGAACGAGTGGTCAGGCGCAACCATTGGTACTACTGTCGACGTCGCGTCGTCGCGGCTGTCATCGCGAGACGAGGGAAATGGTGAAAAAAAAGGCAAGGGCAATGAACGAGCGCGGCGCTGACCTCAGGACTCGACAAGGTACGACGGGGTTGACCGAGCGCCTGGGTGAGAAGAGTGGTGGTGGCATGTGCGCGCTGGCCCACGAAATGGAATGATTAGCGAGCACCAGACGCGGGGAGGGCAACGGGTATGTACACACTAGCCGGAAAAATGGGACAGCCGGCGAGTGGACACGGGGAGGGTGATGAGTGCGCTGGCCCGCGAAACGGAGAGAGGGCGACGGGCGCACGTTGGAGCTAAAGCGACGAGACGACGATGAACGAGCAATGGCTCTCGTTTAGTAAGAGCATAACGGCGGACGTCGAAAAAACACGGATCCGAGGGTGATTGGCAGGCGAAAGGTCGTGGCGAATGCGGCGGGACTCCGGGTGGTTGCGACGTCAGATATACGGCGGGTACAGGCCCGTACATCCGTAGTGAGGACGTGCACCTCGGCGATATGTCGATCCAGCAGTTACCCATACTGATGAGAAAGTCGCCAGTTGGCCTTGGCCCCGTGGGCCACGCCATGGGCAACATGGCTGAGCCGCAAGTCCTTGCCGAAGCCGTCGACGGCGCCGCGCTCGACGCTCCGACACTCAACTTGGACAGTGGGCGCGTGCGACACGCTCAACGAGCGCTCGAACAGATCTCGCACCAGATCGCGGCAGTACATGCAGCAGGTCGCCGACGTCGAGACGGGCGCCGTGCTCGGCGACGCGGTGTGGCGTCTGATCGCACGACGTCACAGGGACGGGCAGAGGCTCGCCGGGGGCGCCACTAAGGGCGTGCTCGAGGACGCCGAAGCACGTCAGGCGCTCATGGTGTTAGGGATAGAACTTGGTGGGCATTTCGGAGCGGGCCATCGCGGCCGTTCAGGAACGGGGAGACGTGGTTTCGGTCGAGTTGGCTCGTGCAGTGTTCCCCGCCTTCCAAAGCCGTTATCGGGCCGGTCACACGATCGTTGGCAACTATTTACATGAAACGAACGGACTGAACACGCAGAAAGGGATGCACAACTGGAATCTATCCATTGGGTCGTGTCCTGCAGCGGTACGAACGCATGCATTGCGTTGAACAAGATGAAACGACGCGACAGCATAGCGAGTGTGGTGTCCGACTGCCTCCGAGTCACTGTCGAGCAACTAGAGCAGCCGACGCGATGAGCTCCCGTCAACAGACGACCCGAGAGACCGACACACCGTCGGTCACGCGCACACCGAGTACGCCGTCTTGTGCATGCTCAACGGGACGCACAGAAGCGGTTCACAACACGGGCCTCTCGACCCTGCCGGCCAGTCACATAGGGTGCCGTAGCCTTGGCACTGTCGTTCGCCGAGGGTCAGCTGTGCCGTCTCGGGGGCGGCGTGGTGGAGCGGGGAGCTGGTGGCGAGGAGGGAAAGGGACGCGAGGACGAGCGTCTGAAGGTACATGGCGAAGAGAACGACGCGATGTTGGAACTCACCACGGGCGGTTTCAAACTCCGAGGCTTCTTGGGCGTCGCAGTTTAGTTAGCTCCGGTCGCCTCGGAGCAAAGTTTTGGTCGAACTCGGTTGGGGAGCTGGCTGAGCGCACCGCCGGTTCCGACGAGATGACCACCGACGCAAGCTTGGTCTAAATTGCAACTTTGCAAGCACAAGCAAGAACGACAACGTGCTACATGGTACGCAGACGAAACGGCCAAGGGCAGCGCATGGAGGGGGACAGATCGTCAGTCGTGCACTTTGGGAGGCGGTCAGACGACAGACGGACGAAAGAGACGTGGACGCACAATCACCACAAACGGAGTAGGGCGACGTGCCATGTGGCCCGCTGAACGGGACGCACAGAAGCGGAGCACAGCAGGGTCCCCTCGATCCAGCGGGCCAGTCGCAGAGGGTGCCTTTGCCCTGACATTGCTGGTTGTCGCCGGAACTGAGCAAGACTTGCTCCGTGTTGAGACTGATGTCAGCGACAGGGGACCCGAGGGCAGAAGCAAACAGCGAGGACACGACGAACGCCAGAGCGAGATGCATGACGGGGCTGGACCTGGTTAGTAAGTAGCCTCGAGGTCCCTGAGAGCTTCGTGCTCGGCAAGTGCCGACTGCGTGACTCACGCGACTGCAAGATCTACTTGCGCAAACCATGCAAGTCTGCTCAAGGTCTTAGCGCGGGATGCGTTATTGTTGCTGTAAGTATCCGGTAGGAACGTGATGCACTTAGTCGGGAGTTCCGACCAGTCTGAAGCGGCCAAAATCTATTTCACGTCCACGACGCAAATGGAATCACCCTTGTCGTCTTCACCTTCACAATCGTCGTCTCCACGATCATCAAGTTCATGGAGACAAGACAACCTCCCTCGAACACTGGCACGAAATCATGACTCTCGCTCACCCCGAATACCCACAGCCTCGATCTCTGAGGGCTCATAGTATACGCTGCAAAAGTGTAGCTCGCCGCGGTGGGAGGACGGCCCGGCGCGTCTCATTGAATGGGTTCCTTGTGGACCGAAATGGGTAGCACATCCTCCGAGGTCGACTCGAGCGTCAAGCTGATGCAAGCGGATTTCAACAGGTAATCCATCCACATAGAGCTGGGCTCCAGGAAATTCACGTTAACAGCGCTGGTTTTCCGGTCGACCGCGGAGGAGACAAAAAATATTTTGGATTCGAAGGCATCCTCGTGGGTAAGGCGAAGGATGCCTTTCCTGTTTTCGGTTGCGTGCTGATCGTCAGGAACGACGAAGACCTGTACATTGTGTGAAGAAGAATGATATGAGTGTTCGTGAGTATGGTGGTTTCCATGAAGTGACGGGCATCCGTCGGACTAGCCACGAACCGCGTCGCAGGCTACGAACGAACGGACATTAACAGCGACGTAATCATTGTACTAATCACCTACACGTGCAATGCGAAACACGGGAAATCCATAGAACCCACGGGTTTGCCTGTCAAAAACCAGTGTTTCTCGTCGCAGGACGAGGAACCGTGAACAAGCCTGAGATCCGCACCCCCATTCATTCCACGAACGATCGAGTTTGGGATATTTGACCAACACGGGAAGACGAAGAGAAGCTATGCTCGATGAGGCACCGGTCTGTGTCCAGCTGGATTTCCAAGAGCGTTCTGTGAGGCAGTGGATGTCGAAAGTGCATCGCAGATCAAGATGATGCAAACGAAAGTCTGTGAACGTCCCTCCGTGATCATCAATATGTACACGACCCGCTTTCCCTCCTCGGACATCCCCAGGCGCTCGTCCCAGCAAACTATGCTCCCATATGTATCACTCGTGCCATACAGCACGAATTGCCAGAGTGCTTGACACACGAGGAACCACCTCCCATCGGTGAGATCAATCTTTCCATTCCCCTCTCCTTTGAAGGAGACAGTAATCCGTGAGATAGTCTGGAGGCCCCGGGTGGTCCACGTCTGAGCCAGCTTAGCTGACCCGGTGAAAGCATTTTGGAAGGGGACGGTGGAAAACGGCCCGTATACGGCGCGTTGTCATACGAGATCCTCCAAATTCTCGGTTCGTGGGTGATGTCGCGAAACCACTTGGAGATCTGTCAGAAAACAGCGGCACCCCATTAGACTCACTCGGTCTCGGTTTGACCGATGAAAAAGAGACTCACCCTGCGCCAGCAGATGAGTTCCATCGGGTTCGTATGCAGAGAGAATAACACAGACGATCTCTGCTGGAAATATACTCGGGGTGTCATGGCCTGACGCACATAGGAGGAGTCGCATAGGTGATGAGTCGACGCGAGTGGCGACGAGCAGATACCAATTATCCAGTCGTATATCGTTGCCGCTGTTCGCGTTTCACTGTCCTCCAGTTTAGGACCTGTCTTGTCCCCTTGAAGGGCGGAAGAATAGTGTTGTATCGTTTGCTCTCTCTAACCTCCCTTGAGATTTCAACGACGTGAAGGTGTTACACGATGCGCATGCATGCCGGCAGGTCGTACTGATGCCACACGAGGACGGTGTACAGTCACGCATATATGGACCCGAAACGAATACAACAGAGGTCAGAGAAACGCGGCGTCATAGGAATGTACGCACGTTCATCATTGCGCGGCAGAGACGAAAACGGCTCATGGACTACATTGGACTCATCTGCCTGTACGCGGCAACGATCCTCGAAGCTGCATCCGGGTGAAGCGCGAGTTGCAACGTTGCTCGCCGGGAGAATTGAAGACCAGAGTCTATGCATGTAATCGTGGCAGTGTCGGCCAAAGGGAGCAGAGGGAAGGTGGAGAAGCTTAGGGATTGGGGACTGGGTGTGGATGTCGTGGCGCTGGAAGTTAGTCTGGTAAATTTCGTTCGCGTTTGTTGGGCTGCGCGGGCACGTGATGTTTGGCCAATGAAAGAATGCGGGATTTCACCGGGAAAACATTTGGTTTTGGTAAATAATGCTAATTATAATCCGGATCGATCGCCGACGACGCGCGACACCATCACTTACGACCCGCAATGACATGGATTATTCGAGCCATATCCCAGCGATCCTAGTTGCCCCGCTGGATCTTCTAGATGCCCTTGCTCATGTAATGATCGCCGACAAACTTCCAGACGACTACCTAGCGACACTCGCGGAAAAAGAGAGGACGGAAGCTCTGCGAGCTTGTCTAGTTGTCTTCATCATCACTCGTTTTGCGATCATCCCGCGTATCTTCCAACTTCAAGCCTCACTCGCCATTCTCAACGGGCGCGACAACATAATCACGGCCGGAATGGGCAGCGGAAAGACCTTGTGTCTGCTGATTCCAATCCTACTTCGACCGGACTCGATCTCTATCACAATTTCGCCATTAAAACGTCTTCAGGTAACACAGGTAAGAACAGATGGTAGTGCCAATCCGTTGAATATGTAACCTTTGATGCACACAGGTCACCGAATGCGAGAATTACGGTATCAAGACGGTCGCGATCAACGAAGATACTCCGAATCGTTGGTCGTACGTCTCCATTAAATGTAAGGTCCGTCGCCTGATTTGCACGCTGTAACATTGGCCCCAGTCGAATCTGTTCTGGATTCACGTCTTGGAGCTCGTACAGGATCGGAAACGTTCCTGATTGAACCTTGGCTGGTGCATCGGTCCGTTGTTCTACGAAGATCGACGTGCTGATGTTGATGTTGTCATAACAGAGGATGTGTGGCCGTTGAGCGACACGGATTGCCTGCTCCATGCAACGCGACGCGAGGTTGTTCAAGAGCTTCAAAAGCGATGTGAATGAGATACAAAGCCCACACTTCGCGAGGGCTTCGATGACTTGACGTGATGCACCATTCATCCATAGAAAGAGAGTGAAAGGTGCCGAAAAGTAGAGCGTACGATTCGACCGTGCCTTCGCTAGCTGAGCGACTACAACATGACAAGTCTTTCGACTTGGGGTTCGGACAGACCCAAACTCTTGCTGAGAAAGCTTACCGTAGAAGTATCCTTTTTC
>JBBPLT010000749.1:0-13741 GCA_038089955.1 Strobilomyces dryophilus | reverse complement strand
CGTTAAGTCTAACTCCGCCCATTCCGAAATTCCGGGACAAGACTTAGACAAGGGCGCAGCGCTCCAACTCAAGTCGCTGAAGCCAAGTCCCGTCTGACAAGCCGAAACTCCGCCCTCAAGGAGTTTCGTCCGGAGTTGACTTAGATTCTGACAATACCATCCTAAGCTCCTAGGCCTCGCCCTGAAACCATCTGATCACCCCGAAACCATTCCAGGCCTTGCGTCTCATAAGACTGATGTTCTCAGAGCTAAGACCGACAAAGACTGACATTTTTCCCACAGTCCAAACCACTCTCGGGCCATAGACTGAGAGGACCAATGCTTTTTCCCACAGCCAGAACCACTCTCAGGCCATAGACCAAGAGGACCAACACTTTTTCCCATGGTCCAGACTATGCATCGGTCCACTCCACAGCTCTCAGACTACTCTTCTTTACTTCAGGCCACTATATTTAGGCATTCCCCTGTACCTGACAGTGCCCTGCACCTTAGTTTACAAGCCCTAATGTTCTCGGGCCTACTTAAGGTCTTTTAGTGTATTTACACATGTATCTACCTATCTCCTCTTACCTTACCATCTACCATTCATTTACTACCCATCAGACTGCCCAAAAACCCTTCCTATCGCCTGAAAACATCTTCCCTTCCATCCTCGGCCTCTCCTCGACCTCTCCAACCTCGACTGCATGGACTTTTTGGACTCTGCTTTCCCGCATCTTTGGTCCAAGCGTCGGTCTATCCTAGGGCTTCTTGGACTTCAGCAAACGTCTTGGACCCCCTTTTGGGTCGAGCATATTGCACCTACAGACCCTCACCTGCTGTCTTCCCCAAGGAGGATTGCTGTTTTACACCATCACAGAAGATGCAAAGATATGTTTTGAGCTCCTGGTTGGTGTGCTCAGTTTCTCCATCAGTTTGCAGATGATAGGTGGAGGAAAGGGCTATGTCATAATGAAGGAGATGGGCAAGTTCTCAGGCAAATACAGAGGCGAATTGTGGTCCCCAGTCAGAGATGAGGTGATCATGAAGGCCTATGCAGGGAAATATTTGTTGGAAGAAGAGGTTGGCTAGGCCAGCAGCATCCAGGTTTTTATGACAAGGTGTGAAAATTACTCCCTTCATAAGGCCATGGTTGACCATGACTATGATGGAATCATAGCTGGCAGAGAGGGGAAGGCCGGTGATGAGATCGACAGAGATCTGCTGGAAGGGTCGGGTGGTGGAGGAGTCAAGGGGGGAAAGGGGGGGTACAGTGGGGTGGGTATTAACTTTGGAAGCCTGACATGTGGCACAGCCAGCGACGAAACGTTGGATGAAAGTAGACATCCCTGGCCACCAGTAATCCTTTTGGAGGAGATGAAGTGTGCGAAAAATGCCACCATGTCCCCTGGTGGGGGATTCGTGGAGAGAGCAAATGAGGTCCTGACGGGGTTCAGGAGGGATATATAGCTGGTTTTTAAAGTAAAGGTTGGTGCCATCGAAGTGCCAGTTGTGAAGGGTAGATTGCAGAAGAGGAAGGAATCCGGATTTGAGTTCCTTAACTAAACATTGAGCAGTGGGGTCAAGGGCGGTGTTTTCAGTGATGCATTGCTGAACACAGAGGTCAAGGGTGTGGGCAAAGATGGAGTCTGGAAGAAGGGTGACCACCACATTGTTGTCCAAGGTGTCGACCTTGACCTTCTGAGAGAGGGCATCAGCAGGAACCAATTTGGAGCCGGGAACATGGATGAAGAGGTCAAAGTCTTCAAGGAACATAGCCCAATGGGCCTGTCATTTGTTTAGCTTGTGAGGTTGCCTGAAATAGGTAAGGTTCTTATGGTCAGTGAAAACAGTGGTTCAGTGTGGGGTTCCCTGTAGGTAATGATGCCAGAGTTCAAGGGCTTTAATCACAGCGAGTAACTCTCGATTATAAATGTCATAATTTCGTTCAGCTGGACCGAAGGTCTCAGAAAAGTAGGTGCAGGGGTGAAGGTCCCTATTATCATCTGCCTGCATAAGAATTCACCTAGCAGCAGTGAGGAAGGCATCAGACATAATAGAGAAGGGTTTAGAGGTGTCTGGCATGGCAAGGACAGGTTGGGAGAGAAAGGCTTATTGAAGGGTGCAGAAGGCCTGTTTGCAATCAGGGGTCCAGGCCCAGACTTTTCCTTTGTGAGTTAGCTTGTAAAGAGGTCAAGCAATATGTGAGAAGTGTGGGATGAAGTGTCAATAGAAATTGCAGAATCCTATAAAGAACCAGATCTGTTTGACTGATGTGGGGGTTTTCCACTCCTCAATGGCTTTTAGTTTGACTGGGTCCATAGAAATTTTGTTTGCAGAGATGACCATTCCCAAGAAGTCAACTTGCCGTTGTTCAAATTGGCATTTCAGGAGTTTGAGGAAAAGGCCATGTTCTTCCAGCCATTTAAGCACTTTCCATACTTGTTCTCAGTGTAAGGTTGGGTCATCAATCAAATGAACAAGGTGATCGTCCATATAGATAATGAGCCAGCCCTCGGCAATGTAATCCTTGAAAATGTGGTTCATGAATGCCTGGAAGGTCAATGGTGAATTGCACATTCCAAAGAACATCACTGTGGGATCATATAACCCATCTGGGGAAATGAAGGCAGCCTTCCATTGGTCAGTGGACTTTATGTGGACGTTGTTATACCCCCAGCATACATGGAACTTTGTAAAGAGTTTTGAGCCTTTCAGCTTGTCGATGAGTTCCAAAATGAGTGGAAGAGGGTAGGTGTTCTTGACCATGTGGGAGTTCAGGTATCGATAGTCTTGACAAGGGTGGAGTCCCCCATCCTTTTTTGGTACGAAGAAGAACGGGGAGGCCTAGGGAGATTTGGAAGGGACAATCTTTCTGCTTTTGAGGTGTTCTTCGATAAAAGCCCTACAAGTATTCCTTTCTTTAGGGTTTAGGGGGTATACCTTGGCTACCTTAGGGACAAAGTCCTTTCTGAGATTGATAGTGTGATCAAAAGGACGATGTGGAGGGAGTTGGCCTGGTTTGGGTTCCCCGAATACTCTGGAAAACTCTTTATAATGGGTTGGTAATGAGACCTCATCCTTCTCTTTGGCCATAGCAATTTCAGTGGAGATGGTGGTCTTCCTGGTTTTAAGCTGGTCCTACTTGACAGAGGAAAGATGGAGGCATCTTAACCAACATTGTTTAATTTTTGAGTCTGGGGAGGTTTTGAGGAATCAGAGAAGATATCTTTGTTTAATAGTGTCAGGATGATCATGTCATTGGGAATGTGGTTTGTCAGGGAGAGTAACGGTTCCTTTGGCCCAGTCAATAGAAGGGTTGCTTTCCCGTAGCCAAGGGAGTCTGAGGATCATGTTTTCTTTTCTGCAGTTTAGTATAGTAAAGTCTCTCTCTTCTTCTACATCTCCAATTCATAAGATGATCCTGACTTTGTGATGTGCCATTCCTCCTTGATTGAGAGTTTCATCTACATTCTGGGCCATGAGGGGTCATTGAAGGCATTCCTTTTTGAGGTGGTATTTTTCTATGAGGGCTCAGTCAATGAGGTTTCCTGAGGCCCTGCAGTCTACTAGGGCATTGGTGTCGACAATTGTTGCTCCAGGAAAGGCATAAAAGGAGACAGGAATTCTTATTGATGTAGCCTTGTTGTTGGATACAAATACAGGAGCAATCGTAACACTAGGGGGAGATGACATCAACTCACATCCACCTTTTAAAAACCCTCTACCTCAGAAGTCTCAGTAGTCCTTACTTCCATTGGTTCCTCATTCGGTGCTGGGTCTTCTTCAGCTAAGGAGCTATCATCTTCTTCATAACAGGCTTTGAGTACCTTGAGTATGTCTTGATGGGAAATCCCCTTTTTCTTTCCCATAGTGTCATATCCCGTACGAACGCTAAGTCAAACTCCGCTTATGCGGACTTCACTCCGCAGCAAGAACTCATGAACTCCGCTGCTATCTCGCGCTAGAGACCATCCCGCGCTTCCGGACTTTCGTTCCGCTCTCGGTACATTCTCCTAGTCCTCTTATGTTCACCCTTGTATTCCTTTTAGTCTTAGATCCGCTTCTTAGCAAGTTCCGTACCAGTGCTGCACTGCTCCGGCATTCCGCTTATTCCGTCTTCCGTCTTACTCATGTCCATTCCCCGTTCCCGTTCCGGACTCATAGCTATGTAACCTCTTAGTATATAAAGTCTCGTACATTACCTAGTAGACCTCAGTTCGAATATCGAATAGATCCAACTCCCTCTGACTTCCGCTTGAGTCCTCGACTCTCCTCTGACCTACTCGACTTCGTCGTTGACGACGTTAAGTCTAACTCCGCCCATTCCGAAATTCCGGGACAAGACTTAGACAAGGGCGCAGCGCTCCAACTCAAGTCGCTGAAGCCAAGTCCCGTCTGACAAGCCGAAACTCCGCCCTCAAGGAGTTTCATCCGGAGTTGACTTAGATTCTGACAGACTCCAGAAAAAGCTCTCTGTCCAAGGTATGGCATTCATATCCCTGTATCTTATTTACTTATGTTTCCTAGTATCCCCACCCTCCCATTAGGCACTGCTTGTGGTCCCTTATTCGCAAAGGTCGATATCATGAATGCAACATTGTCATCTCCCTCGACAGAATCCTGTCCATTGGGTCTCGATGAAGCCTTTTTGACAAGATCTTGGAGTCGATCCCCAAGTTTTCCTTGCAAGACCTGATTTGTCATTTTGAAGAATTTCTAATGTATGCTGCCACAAGCTGCCGCTTCTGTATTTTCTATTCTGGCCTCGATGCTAAAGTTCACCCTATCAATATTTCCTGTGAAACTTCTGGAGCTAATTGCGAAGCCTACATGGAATTTGTTGGCCTTCTACATACCAAAAAGCTCCCTGTCTGTGCCTCTTGCTTTCTTTCATTCGATCAGCATCACGAAGATTGTGATTCCATTTTTTTTTGTCAATCATCTGACATTATTTCTCCTACAGTTTTTTTCTTGTGGAAGCACCCCTGAATGCTTCATCTTGTCCTGCATGTTCTGGTCCACATTTTTTCACTTGACATACCCACTATCAGTTTTTCAAGTGAGCGCTATGTTGAGGTATTGACCATGAGCTTCGAAGAAGTGCCGTTGTTAGTATTAATCGTCGGTCTTTACTGGTGCTTGAATGACCAGGATGCTTTTGCTACCCTTAGATCACTGTCCTTGTCTTGTAGTCAGTCTGGTGATCAGTTATCATCATCAGTATCTTGCTGATCATTACTGTTCATGTTTACTGATTCCTACTGATCACCTTATGTTGATCACTACCATGGTCCGGTTCACCGCATCTTCTTTCTTCATCTACCACCCATCGTTTCTTCCTAACAACAAATTTTTGGGTTGCATCGACACCTTGATCCATCTGTACTGCCAATCAGACCCTCCATCTCCGTTTGACCTTTTTCAAGCTGTGTACCACATGCCATCACACCAACTTGAGCGGGAATGCTCCTCGTAGGACTCTCGACCTGTAGATGCTACTACAAAGTCTCCTCATGTCTCACCTACCCTTGTGGAAGATCCAGGTACTCTGCGCAATAGCGAAGCTGAACAAGTGAGTTACCCTGATAATTATGCTATTCCTTCGTCTTCACTATTCCCTGTAGGATTCATATCTCGATATTTATGATCCTTTGGCCCATCATTACCATATGCTGTTGCCATTTGGAATTGATCAGCTGTCTAGTAGTTTTCACGGGAGCGTGAGTAGCTTGTCCATACACAGGTTCTTCACTCATGCTGAATTTTAATTTAGGACAGTGGCGCATCCTCTATTTCTTCTGCCTCTTTGGATCATCCTCCTCTCAATCCAATGTGTCTGAGCTCCAGGTCCAGCTTGCAAGCATGTCAAAATTGATCAAGGATCTATGTGCATGAATTTCTGAGCTCGAGTGTGGTGAAGTGGAGTGGAAGGTCTGTGTCCAGGTGTTGGAGGGTTGGCTCGAAACGATGATGTGAGTAACATTTTTGTTCTTTTTGTTGTTCCTACTGATAGAATTCTTGTTTAGGTCTATGTATAACTACTTGCTCAAGATCATTAATGGTCTGAAACTCGAGACCAGGACTGCCCCAGCAGACGATCCCACTAGTGTGACTGAGAAGACAGTCAATTTGGCGGTGGCACCACCTTCGAAGCGCCCCCGTGTTAACTCTGTGGGCACCGATAATGGTCCCACCAGCTCTACACTCACTCCTCCCTTGAAGAAAAAGAAAGATGATTGTCTTGTAGAAGATGCCATGGGCGAAGGCAGTGAGCTTGGTCTATGAGTACATTTCTTTTTTTTGTAGATGAATACATGATCAACCTTGTGCAAGATTTGTTAGTCCAGGTAGGTAACCTCTCCTTCGATAGATCTCATGAGCATCACCAAGTTGATTGCCAAACCTGGTGGTCAGACTTTCCCAATGATCTGATATAAACTCACGACACTGCCTTTTACTACGTTGTCCTGTAACAGACTGCATAGCTGGTTGTTGCCACCTGAAGCATACTGGTCACACCTGCTGATCATCAAACAACTGATCATCTGGTACTAATCACGATGCTGATCGCACTGATGGTCACTACTCGCTGTGCTTACTTGTATTTCTTTTATTGGTTCAGACCTCTGTTATCGCCTTTTCACTTATCGAGGTGATCTGGTGTGTTTTCATTTTGTTTCATTTTCCATTCAATCTTTATGTTTACAGCATCTTGTCTGTCACCTCGTCCTACATACGGGCCCGACTGTTCGTCCTCTCGTACGTTAGGATAGGCTCAAATCCTCTTTGTAAATTTCTTCTTTGACGACGTGGACGTCGTTCCGTCCCTTTCTTGTGTTATCATTGGTTTGTCTATGTGTTGGTTAGCATGAACATTGTACGCACATACATTTTTTTTTCTTAGGCAATGTGCATGTCTTTTTTTGTACTTTATCGATGGCCTGTACGTTGTCGAACCGAAAATTTTTATATGGATGTTTTTTTTTCCTTTCCTCTCATTCCATGCAAGCTCGTTTAGCAACTAATTATTCATGGTGTGAACGCTATCGTGTCTAGATTCTTTCCTTTGTCAACGTGAACATCGTTATTCCTCTTTCTCTTGTCTTTTCAATGGCATGTAATCGCCCTCTTCGGTGATCAGTTTTCATCTCCCTGCTGTGATCAGTATTGTGATCGGCAAATATACCATTATTAGAAGTAATACCTTAAAATTCCCCATCGCGCTCCAATCATCCTTAGTCCTACCGGTATTTACAGATTGCTGCACGATGTGTGGGTACTTGTGTCATTCTAGTATGAGCTTTTTTGGGTAACCTAATATCATTGGCTGCCACACTAACCTTTTTTGTCTTCCACCTTCACCTCCATTCCACCACCTCCGCTTCTACCACCACCTCCACTCCTCGTTGTCCTCTGTCGCTTTATTCCTCATCGGACTTTTAAATTCCCCAATACCCGTTCCTCACCGTCACCTACGATGCCCAAGGTAGGTCAACAGCTCGCATCATACACTCTGACAAATTTTGTTGTTTAGGATTCAAATTGATCCGCTGCCAACAAGAGAGCGTAGGAGCGTAGGAAAGAGAGGCTACGAAGGTGCATACTTGTTATCATACCTAACACTTCTTGTTCCTACATGTGAACCCGACTGTCTGTCCTTGCGCATGTCAGGGCAGGTTCGAGTTGACTTTTCATATGTGTTATTTTCTTGGACAACGTGAACATTGTCCTTTTGTCATTGTTGCGCGTTCTTTCGTTACTGCTTTCTTTGGCGACATGAATGTCATCGTTTTCTAGTTGTTCCTTATTTAATGTCAGGGAAGTTGTGTACTGATTTTTGTTTAGAGACCTGCAGGCTCTTGAAGAAGATAAAGCGAAGAAACGTGCATTGCAGAGTGCTTATTGTGAATGTTGTAGAGCACTAGCTTGCTCTACAGTGCTATCCATGCGTTTTCCTGTCATCCACATATCATCCTAAGCCCCTAGGTCTTGCCTCAAAATCATCTAATCACCCCGAAACCATCCCAGGCCTTGTGCCTTATAAGACCGATGTTCTCGGAGCTAAGACCAATGAAGACCGACGTTTTTCCCACATCCCGAATCACTCTCGGGCCATAGACTGAGAGGACCAATGCTTTTTCCCATGGTCCGGACTATGCATCGGTCCACTTCACAGCTCTCAGGCCACTCTCTTTTACTTTGGACCACTCTATTTAGACATTCCCCTGTACCTGACAGTGCCCTGTACCTTAGTTTACAAGCCCCGACGTTCTCGGGCCTACTTAAGGTTGTTTAATGTATTTACACATGTATCTACCTATCTCCCTTTACCTTACCATCTACCATCCGTTTTCTACCCATCAGACCGCCCGGACTTCAGCAAACATCTCAGGCCCCCTTTTGGGTCGAGCATATTGCACATACAGACCCTCACCTGCTATCCTCCCTAAGGAGGATTGCTGTTTTACAACGTGTAAGGCGTTCCACCACCTAGGGCACTGGAGTTGGTCCATGCAATATGCCCATCGACCCCGTCCTTTGAGCCGGTCCCTCTGACATCCCAATCGACCCTGCTCTGCTGTCTGACGCCTCTGATGTCCCTAATCCTTGTGCTAGTACAACAACGCCGCCATCTTCCCCTTCGGCTTGCTGGCTCGATTTCATCACTGGTGTTCACGGAATTCAAGTCCCCGAATCTGCGTCTGTCGTTGAATGGCCCGGTGGACTGGAAACAGTCACCCCTACACTAGAATGGGATGGAGTGAACTTTCTTTGTGCGGACGAGTCATATGTTCATCAGCTCGCTTCATTTCCACAGGCCGTTCCGGGAAGTTTGCACGTCGATTTTCTGGACACTGCCTTGTACAAAGACTCTTTCAACATGGTCCTCAACATTCGCAAGTCCCTCTCGAGAGGTCACCCTGTTGTTATCCATAACTTTGAGGATCCCAGTTCCTTCGAGTTCAGTGATGACGGCCTTCTTCATTCCTTTGGGATATCACCGAACATGTGACTCGACATGCACAGTCCGTTTTTTTTTCAATCATTTCACTAGTTTCTGTTTCAGACCTTTCTTTCAGATGCCATGAAACACATTGTCAACCAGAAGGATCCATTCATGCTGGGAACGATGTCGGAGTTGCTTTCCAGCATCAACGACCCCACTCAGTGCCAATACACCCTTGACATACCTTTGGCGCATCATGCGATGCCTCCCAAGATCAGGTACGTTCGTTCGTTCTTAATTCTCTCTCTACTTACAACATGTATATAGTATGCTCAATGACGGTCTCACCGTCGGGTGGAGTCAAACACAACGCGACCTATCATTTGACAAGAGCAAGGTGTCAGGGGACAACCTCTCTGTCCAATCTTGGAGCTTGGCTCATCAAGCAGGCATGATCACATGGGCGCATGAGGACTTGGACGGTGATGCTACGTGGACAATGCCAATGTCCGGCTTGAAGCTATGGACAGTCTATTTCCCTCACGATCCAACTATCTCTTGCACCAATTTTCTCAAATTCGCTACCCAGACGATCCAGACAGATGATGTTCACCTTGGGCTGGTTGCCAAGACAGTGTACTTATATCCTGGTGACCTCCTGTAAGTTTCTGTTTTTTGTTTATGCATTCGCTGACCGATTCTGTGTTAGTATCCAACCACCCATGCAGATCCATGCAGTGTATACGCCCATTGCTTCATTTTCGATCGGGAGCCACTTTTACTTGTACGACTGCCTCCATCTCACTGAACTTGGACGATATATGGACATCGAATGTCAGGGGGACTTGACCAACAACCTTCACCATCATTCATTTGAAACGCTGGTCTGGGTGGTTATTGGCATCCCTCGTTCTGATCCCAGACACGGTGAGTTTTCAAAAAAAAAAAAAATCCATCCGTTGTTTTATCTCATCGTACTAGAATTGAAGCAACAGCCTCTCACTGCGCTTTGCAGGATGGTCCTCCATCCAGAACTGTATAAAAGAGTCGGCCATGATGTTTGAATGACCCTGGTAGTCAAGTGCGGGATGGATATCACCCAAGACGTTCTAGAGATTCTGGGTTATACAGACGTCGAGGAGGATCACCTATACTTCAAACCGACCGAGCTTTTCGATCCAGGCGAAGATGTAGATTGGGTTGAGGGCCTTGTGGCATGGCACGGCTTCTAGTTACATATCATTATTCCTTCGTGCGAGTAATTAAGTCACGTCAGTACGTGGTCAGTACATGGTCAGTATGTGATTAGTACCACTAGTATTTAAGTGGTTGGTACTGGCGTGGTCAGTACAAGAGTGGTCAGTGACTTCTGCATGAATGATCAGTACCGCCAGTGAATATCTAAACCATTCAAGGTTACTGACTATTCAATAATAATAATAATATGTATGGTATTACATGCATAGAAGTTCTGTAAACCATCAACTATGGTGTGATACTTAATTCTACTGATCACTACATTACCAAAATTACGACTGATCACTGATGGTATTGGAGCGTGGAGTTTCAAAGTGTGTGGCATCACGTCTGCCACCATCACCACCACTGCCCTCTCTTTCTTCGATGTTCGGTATCCTCGTCCATTGGCTTTTCGATACTCTTGATATGGACATGCATTGAGGTGCGCTAGGTGTGTTTCAATGTTCTGGTCTCGATATGCTACCATTCTGGTCCCTTTTCAGCATGGTAGTATTCTTGATCAGGTGCAAGAGTGGTCGCTAAAACAGTGCACATGAGCGCCTCTGGTGCACCCAATGTCTCTACCTCTTGACGCGTCTGTGCTGGTCCCTTTCCCCGTCTGCTCCAGATTTCGTCTTCTCTACCTGTTCCTACATGTGAGCCTGACTGTCAGTCCTCTCACATGTCAGGACAGGTTCGAAATTCCTTTCCTTTTTTCTCTTCTTTGACGACGTGAATGCTGTCTTTCTATAATACTTTTGACAATGTGAACGTCATCATTCATGCATTATCCCTTTGATGACATGAACATTGTCTTGTACCCTTTTCTTTGCACAACATGAACGTCACTCAATAACGTGAACGTCATTGGTTGTGCTTTTTGTTTTTATTTGCTCTATCTATGTTACTTTCTCTACTTTGGCCCAGATCTGCTTGAATGCTGTGGACTATTTGCCACGTGGAATACAACGTATTAATATGGCAAGTCTTTATCCACAGATTGTTTTGAATTGTTGTTCATCTCTTCTTTCAGTCCCCTCACGTTCACTGGACTTTGCGATTATCTACATCACTATGTGTACATCTACTTTTCACAGTCAGAGTGTCTGTTCTGATACCCCCTCTTCTAGCTGTGTTCGACGATGTTCAATTCAACAAGTGGTCCACTTTGGCTGGTGGCACCGCTATCCTCGCAAACAACGCATCCTATATCCCCCATTCAGTGGCCAAGGATGAAGTCCTGTTCCCTTGTGCTGATGGAACATGGGGTCCTCACGAAATTTTGTTGTTGCCACAACCATATGATCTAGAACACCCGTACTTGTCCCATACGATTGTCGACAGACATGACGCTTTTTGGCTACTGCTCTTTGTCAGTTGCCATCATTTCAAGAACAGTGATTTTTATCGCTACCCCCCTCTACCTCGTCGTGGATACATAAAAGAGACCATCCTCTCTGATTGGAAGGGCAAGGTTTATGAATATCATTGTTGCGTTTTTGATGTATATGAAGAGCTGCAATCAGCCCATCCTGGTTGCTACAAGGCTCCGATGATTGCTGTCGGACATGCTGAGGATACCCTTTATATAATGGGACACAACATCATGTCCTATCGTGATGCCGTAGAGTTCACGTGCGGCCTCCAGCGCTTTGTAGCCAAGATTCAAGCCTTCCTTGTTTGGGGAAATGACGTTCTTGGTCATTTTCTCCAATATAAGGAACCCCCTCATCAATGTTTCTGTGGTGCCTACATCACTTCATTGACCTATTTCAAGCATCTCTCTCCTGTCGACATCTCTGTGTACTATCTCAGCGGGTCTCTGCCTTCTGGATTGCCTTCATCCCATTACGTTCATATCACTGAACTCGCCTCTCTTTGCGAGTTCCAAACATGGAGCAACATCAACGTTACGTGGCACAACAGAGACGTCGTGAAGGGGAGGAGGCTCTTACACAGCAAGCCTCTCATGTTCTATCCTCCCCATGTCGACTGCTCTGATCCTCTCGTGTTTGAACGTGCCACTCGTGGCTATGGCCCCAGGATGGACAAGGCTGAATTCGATCGACATTTGATCACAAAAGCTAATTTGCTCACAGGTCGATGTAAGTGTCCCCGGCGTGATAGCTTTTACGTGTGCTTATTCTTTTTCTAAAGTACAGAGGTTGACAGTTCCTTGTAAGAAGAAGCCTCAGGATAGCGACTGGCGTCGTCAATCGAAGAGCATCCATGAAGACTGGCCAATTTGGGGCTGCAACTGGGATTACTTCTGGCATTACCACACTGCGCAGGACGGTCTCCCTCAATACACAGATGGCGAAACTCTGGTTCCATCCCATGGCGCCCATTTCACCTACACAGTCCCTCCCGTTCACCTCGTTTCGAACATCCAATCCAACGAGAAACGTGCCAGAGTGTGCTATACTTTGGTTTGTATGTGCCGCATCTAGTTGCTCTGTTACGAAGAACATCGTCTCAGGCACTTCTCGGGTGTCGTCATCACGACAAACAAGAATGATCCTCTGTAACCATTCCACTTGCATACTCAAACATGGCGTGATGTCTTGTCCTCTACTCGCACCTGGCCGCTGACTCGATGTAAAGGACTTCAAAAGCAAAGCCCTCTGCAACATGGTTGTCTATGACCTCGCTCTAATGAACCACAAATTACAGTTCAAGGAAACCGACAATTTCATGATGCATATAGACAGCATGTCTCACAAAGAATGTCATGCTCGTCTCGAAGCCTGTCGAGACCTCTTTCGTTCGTCCTGGGACATCCCTAGAGTCGGGTTTCCTTGGCATAACGTCACCTGGGAGTGTACACAGAACTGGAGGCAGGCCATTCCGTGGTACACTTGATTCTGTTCACTTTTGTCGTCTTGGCCTCACGAGAATGATCTGGAACATATCGACTGGCAAATCGATCTCTCATCTTTGGATCGATGGCAATTGATGAATCATAGTCGTGCATTGGTTATATTTTATCGTCGCACGGTGATGCACACGCTGGGTGTTGCGGTCGCTCCCCTTTTACGATACCCATCTGTCATAACTCTGGACCCCATTTTTTTTTCTATGTAGTGTTCTCTTTCATGTGATTAAACGTGGCCCCGACATGTCTTCCGATATACATCTACTCTTCTTTTTGTTTACGTCTCTCCAGTAGGCTCTGTCGTATCGTACCATCCTCGAATCATATAATATGGCTCCCGAGAGGACGAAGCCTCGACAAACTCCTGTCAGCCAGCCTTCCGCACGTCATTTCTTTTCCACGGCCGTGGAGAAGTGCAAGATCGATGTCGAGATGCTTGATGAACAACAGCGGTCCATGTTGGACAAGGCGCTGGCTGGCGAAAGTCTTTTTATCACTGGTGCCGGAGGTCAGTTTCCCCTGCGTTAACGTTAGGTTCTAAGCGTCTTTGTTAGGCTGCGGCAAGTCTTTCTTGCTACGTGTCATAATCGACGCGTTACAACAAAAATTTGGTTACGTGTTCATGGTCGCCATTACGGCAAGCACTGGCATGGCTGGAAGTAGAATCAATGGTGCATCTCTTTCTTTGATCATAGTCG
>JBBPLT010000748.1:0-13755 GCA_038089955.1 Strobilomyces dryophilus | reverse complement strand
TAGAGCCTGAATTCATCAAACCAAATGTGGACTTGGCTGAAATTCAGAGGCAGATGGTATCCCATTTAGGTGGATTTCATCTCTACAAGAAACCCCCCCTAAAAGGGTTTGCACAGCCACAAAAACTGCTGCCTAAGGTGCGGTCGGGTGTCTGGCACTGCCCGTTTACCATCGTTCAGTCGCGATTGAATAGCCGAAAATCATTCCATGACTGGGCTATCGCAAGCTGTGGTATTTGCTCCTGAGACATGTCCTTACTGGGACTCTGGCACCCATAAAACGACAATAGTGACTCTGCTTCCAAGCGTTAGCATTTCGCTCTTCCAGGATCATTCAAGCTGTCGTTCCCCTTGTCGATTCCAGACCGTCTGTGGCGAGATCGTGTCAAGAACGTCATGCAAGAGAATTGAATGTCACTGAGTGAAGCTTCCAGACAGCTCTAGCCACTCTGGCCCAGTCCATTGGTCAAATCTCTTTCGGGAGTGATATCTGTTGGAATGCACAAGCGTGCGCGCCGCCGATCACGTACTAACACGCTACCTGACCGTACCATGCGGTACCGGATGCCATCCCATACAACGCATATTCAGCCAATAAAATTTCCTTGATATGCGCTTTCTCGGATATGATGCATTCTACTGTCCCTATTTTTCTTTCTAGTTCCTTCTTATAGTTAGTTTGTGTCCGTGCATACTTAAACGCACCGTTTTCGTAGCCGCCACCTCAGTCCGTTTGCCCCGCATACGACTGAGGTGAGCGCTCTTACTTAGATCGTACTGAACAATATGCTTACCTGTACTTAGCGCCCGTCATAGGTGAATATTATTAGTCCATTTGCCCCGCATACGACTGAGTGTCCATCATAGCCTTTTAACAGGTTATGAGCCCTGGCCCTTCATCTCACAGACCGAGTACTCTGCTTACCGAAATGTCGACCACTGTTCCTGTTACCACTGACCTGCTCCCCAACAACGTGCCCAAGCTCCATGTCAAGGGCATGAACTGGGCGATCTTTGCCTTCCGTTTTCAGACTGCCATCGAGGCCAAGGACCTGTGGGGCCATTTTGATGGAACTGCTGCTAAGCTGACATTTACCCCACCCCTGACTGCTGACGAAGCCGAGCTACAAATCAAATGGTGTAAAAACGAGGGTATCTCGAAGCATCTGCTTACCCAATGTATCCCTGACTCGACTGCGCTGAAACTCCGGAAGCTAGCCACTGTAAAGGAGATGTGGAAAGAAATCAAGCGCAAGTATATGGAAAAGGGGGCTTACGCACAAACAGACCTGCACACCCAATTCCTTGAGTCCCGGATGCTGAAAGGAGGTGACGCGTGCCAATTCCTGGATGATCTGCAGACCAAGTGAGAGGAGCTCGCATCAGTAGGAGTGGACGTCGACGAGAAGGATTACCGTTCAACGATCATCAGATCCCTTCCCCCACACCTTGCCAACTTTGCATCGACCCAGCTTGCTGTCACTCGCTTGTATGCTCCGTCAAAGACAATCGAACCTGACATCCTAATCTCGCTTATCAGTGAAGAGGCAGAACGGCAAAGGACAAAACATACCAGCAGGAGCGACGCAAATGACTGTGATGAGGCAATGGCTGTGACATTGTCTACAAGGTCGTGTGGACGCGGTTGAGGTCATGGATCCTCCCGTGGAACCCAGTTGAAGCGGCTGTGCTGGAACTGCGGCTCAGATCAGCACCTAGCTGCGAAGTGCGACAAACCACCAAAGGATGGTGAAAAGAAAACTCACTCGGATAGTGCCCATGCTGCAATGGACGATGCTGACTCTGAGGATGGAGTATTTGGGGTCATTGAGGATGAGGACGACCTACCTGACCTGATGTCAACGGGATTGGACAGTGACAATGAAGACACACCTGGCAGAGCGCAGGAAGTCTCCAATGAGGACGATGACGATTGGTTCTCAGTTACTGGCGACGACAGTCCATGGGGCTGTGGATGGGATGATGAAGAGGATCGGGCACACGAAGCTTGTTATAGTTACTCGAGAGGACGGCCCCATCCTTTCTTTTCCTCCCGTCCCCAACTCCCCAACCCTCGTTCCAGACACTTCGTTCCTTGACGATGAACCCATGGAGACCTCAAGTCCTTCCACTCCAGCTCTGCCACACCTAGCGCGTAGGTTACCCAAGATACCCAGGAAGAACATCTAGAAACCCTTCTCCATTCCACGCACAGCATCGCAACCATAACCACCCAAGCAGGGCTATGCAGGAGTCTTCTCTTCTTGTACTTCTACCGACTCCGCTTCCATCGCTTCCACACGGAGTTCTGGACTCGCCATTCCATTCCCCATGAGCCACTTCCTTTGATCCTTTTGTCTCCTTTTGGCCATGGACACCCGCACCCCCATCTAGTAGAACCCTCAACCCTGAAGGTTCCCACCCCCTTGCCTAACCAGTATATATAGTCGGGTACTTTCTCCCGTGTTCCCTAGCTAGTTCTATACATAACCCGTGTAGTAATCTAGTATCCTCTTCCACGCACCCCTCGCGTGAGACCGTTCAATCTAGACGACGCTATCGAACCCTTGACCCTAGCCTTCGTCGAAAGGTTATTAGGGAGACTCTTGCCCTGTCCGCAGAACGTACTTGGCTTTGATAAGACTTCGCTCTACTTCGAGTGAGCGCTGCTAGGTTACTACGCAACCAGCGTAACAAAGCTGAAGACATGACGTCTAGCAGCTGCACTGGCCCTTCATACACCGCCAAGAATGACCTAGAGAATGCTGCCATGTGTTACAATCTCTTCCGAAGAGCAAGCCTTCTTCCGGCAGGAGTTCGCACGATTCCTCGACAACCGGCCCCTTTAGATGTCCGCAGTACATGCCGCCTGTTTGTTTCTTCTTTCGTCTCGCCTTCCACAGCTGCCTCGTTTACCTTGTACTAACACCGAGTTCCGCTTCCGATCCTTCCAGCCGGAACCCGTCGCACTTCCACTTCTGTTCCCCTTTTGTTAACCCTTTCCGCATCTTCCACACGGACGTCCCTTTACTCCTCTAGGGTATCTCTCCTTTTGGCCCTCGTAGTTCCCATCTCCCATCCAGAACGTATAAATACCCGACGACCTGTACTTGTAGTCCTAAGCTAGTTCTACGCAATCCAAGCCTAGTTCTTAGCCACCGCTTGTCTGTATTCGACAACGCGAGACCTCTATAAGTCTTCGTTCCACTTGAGATGGAATGCTGCTAAGTTCTACGCTCCAGCGTAACACCATGGAGGTTAGCGATCGTCAAATTGATACGTGCTGCTGTAAAACACTAGTCCTGGGTGAGGGGACACCCAGGAGTTGTATGTATGGGTCTTGGGTGCAATAGGCTCAATCCAAAAGGGGGGCCCAAGGTGTTTGCTGAAGTCCTGAAAGCTCAGGGATGGACCGATGCTTGATCCGAGGGCGTGGGAAACCAGAGTTTAAAAAGACTGGTCGGTCGGTCAAGGGAGGAGAAGTCGGCGAGGTGTCAGCGAGGTAGGAGAGGGCTCTCAGACGATTGAGAGGAGCTAGCAAAGTGATTGGCAGGTGGTCGAAAGGTAGAAGGTAGCTAGATACCTATGTAAATACTTGAAACTGGCTTAAAAAGGGGTTAGAATGTGCCGGGCTTTGTAAGCAAGGTACAAAAAGTCTAAATGGACCAGTCTGGGTGAAATGTAAGTAGACCGAGATCATCAGTACATATGGTCCGGAGCATGGGAAAAAGCATTGGTCTACTGGTTCTGTAGTCCACCAGCCCTGGGTGTCGTAGAAAATGGACCGGTGCATGTCTGGAGTGTCTGCATTAGACTGATGTGTGGTCCAGACCATGGGAAAATAGGTCCGGACTATCGGACTATCAGTGTGTGATGCGTTTCGGGCTCAGGAGTGGGATAGAGATCATTGGGCGAAGTCCAGAGAGTGGGCAGATGGTGGGATATACACATAGAGCGAGTACAAGCTCTACACTGTGTCAAGCTATACGACTCGGGCACCACTCATCACATCACCTCAGATCATGACCATATGCTGAATGTCCAGCAAATTCCGCCAAAGTCCTTCACCGCTGCAAACCAACAAAAGTTCAGTGCTATGGGTGTAGGCGATCTGATCATCGAGATCCCAAACAGGGTGGAGATCTCGAAACTGCATCTAACCGAGGTGCTGTACTCACCTGAGGTGGGGTACATGCTTGTGTCGATTGGTCGTTTGGATGAGCTCGGGCTCTCGACGACGTTTGCAGGTGGCTACTGCACAATTCACGACGCTGATGGAGAAACAATCGGGTGCATACCACGATCAACCAAAGGGCTATATCGTATCGTACATGAAGGAGATGAGCACACTGCCACTGCAACAGAACGACTTACTGTTATGGAGTTCCATTGTCAAATGGGTCACACCGCACCATCTGTCGCACGACGTCTAGCCGAACAGGGTCTAGTCAGCGGCCTAAAAATCAACACATTGACTGATGAGCCTACCTTCTGTGAGTCATGCATATATGGCAAAGCAACTCGCAAGCCCATCGCAAAGGAACGCGAGGGCCCACGTTCTGAGTCAATCGGCAACATCGTTTTCTCAGATGTTTGGGGACCAGCACCTGTCCTGACACTTCGCAGCAAGCGCTATTATGTCACGTTTATGGGTGACAGCACGCGACTCACCCATTTTTGGCCATTGCGGCAGAAAAGCGAAACCTTTGAGGCCTACCACAGATTCGAGGCATGGCTGGACAGGCAGCTAGCGGCAAAAGTAAAGCTCCTCCACTCAGATTGAGGGGGAGAGTACCATGGAAAGGAATTCATACTGTACCTGGAGGAGCTGTTACGCTGGTTGCGTAATAACCTAGCAGCGCTCACTCAAAGTAGAGTGAAGTCTTATAGACAAAGCTGAGTACGTTCTGTGGACTGGCAAAGGTTTCCCTAATAACCTTGCGGTGAAGGCTAGGGTCAAGAGTTCGACAGCGTCGGCTAGATCGAATGGTCTCACGCAAGGAGTGTGTGGAAGGGAACTAGGTTACTAGGCAGGTAAAGCGTAGAACTAGCTAGGGGACATGGGAGAGAGTACCCGACTTATATACTGGTGAGGCAAGGGGTGGGAACCCCCAGGGTTGAGGGTTCTACTAGATGGGGGTGCGGGTGTCCATGGCCAAAAGGAGACAAAAGGATCAAAGGAAGCAGATCATGGGAAATGGAACGGTGAGTCTGGAATTCCGTGTGAAAGCGATGGAGGAATGGAATCAGTAGAAGTACAAGAAGAGAAGAGTCCGGCGTGGCCTTGCTGCGGAGGTTGCAGCTGCAGAGCTGCGCTTTGGGTGGCAAAGGGTTTCTAGACATCCTTCCTGGGTATCTTAGGTAACCTACGTCCCAGGCGTGGTGGGACGGGAGTGGAGGAGCTAGAGGTCTCCATGGGGTCGTCAAGGGAAGAAGTGTTGGGGATGAGGGTCGGGGAGTCGGGAATGGGAGGGAAAGAAAGGATAGGGCCGTCCTCTCGTAAGACTGTAACAGAAGCAAGGGACTGTGCAGCGCCTCACTGCACATGATACGCTGTAGCACAATGGGGTGGCTGAGCGGCTGAACTGGACCATTTTGGAAAAAGTCCGTGTGATGTTGCATGCCAGTGGACTGCTGAAATTCCTGTGGGGAGAGGCTGCGCATCATGCTGTCTGGTTGAAGAATAGAATGCCTACCAAAGTCCTTGCTGGAAAGTCACCGTACGAGGCTGCACTGGGCAAGACGCCCGATTTGAGCTGACTGCACAAGTGGAGTTCGCCCATTTTCATCAAGACGGATGCTGGTACAAAGCTGGGAGGGCATATTGAGCACAGAAAATGGATGGGAATCGACGAACGTACTGAGAATGCATGCCGCGTGTATTGGCTGTCGAAGTGCACGGTAACCGTCGAGTGCAACGTGTACTTCGACGCTGCGCCGCATGCTGTTGAGGGGGAGGAAGAACCTGCCATTTTGGGCACCAGCACCTCAGTGCAGCTACCCATTCCTGTCACTGCTGACAAATCATGCACCATGTCCATCAAGTCCTTGCCCATCACCGTCACACAGCCTCCGGCCCCTGCCACTGCTCCAGACTCCCCGCTATCGCCCTTAACGCCGTTACCTTCGCCATTCGCCTCACTGCCATCCAAGCTGCCCAAGCCACCAACTCCTGATGAAGACGAGCCCTGTGCCAAGCGCATCTGAAAGCCGAGTCAACGGATCCTCGACATCATCAGCGGCAAAGCCACCAGCATGGTGCTTCCTCAAGGTGTGCAACCACCCGATCCTGTAGTCGAAGAACCGGCCCCCCAGCCAACTGTTCTCGAAGGTGATGGCATGGCTGAGCAGATGCTCACTGTCACCGATGACAGGTATGAGCAAGACTATGATGATCGAGAGCTCACCATGCTCATTGAGCAGGCCAGCACAGCCATTGAGGCACTTGAGCCCACCATGCTGGCCAACGCAAGGCGACACCCGGACTGGCCAAGATGGGAGGATGGTATCTGCGAAGAGCTTGACACGCTCGAGAAGGCCAGGACCTGGGAACTCGTTGACCCCCCGCCTGGGGCCAACATTGTTGGATCGAAGTGGGTCTTCCGTGTGAAAAAGGATGCCACCGGGAGTATCGTGTGCTACAAGGCGCATCTTGTTGCACAAGGATTTTCTCAAGTCCCCGGCATCGACTACTTTGACACATACGCCCCTGTTGCAAAGCTCGCATCCATCTGGACCGTTCTCGCCCCTGCCGCACGCGAAAACCTTGAACTGCATCAGATTGACATCAAGGGCGCGTACCTAAATGGTACATTAAACGAAAACGAAGTCATCTACATGCGTCAGCCGCCCGGTTATGCCGACCTGAAATACCCCCACCGAGTGTGCTGCCTGCACAAGACGCTATATGAACTCAAGCAAAGTGGTCGCCATTGGTACCAACGCTTAGTTGAAATCCTGGTGACCAAGATGGGATTCAAGCAGTGTGAAGTCGACCAAGCTGTTTTTGTCAAACGGGAAGGACTGTCACTGACAATCATCATAGTGCATATCGACGACTGCATGATCGCTGCAAGCATGCTCGCTCTCATCACGACCATCAAGCACCAGCTCAGTCGCTTCGTCGAAGTAACTGACCTCGGCAAGCTCCACTGGCTTTTAGGGATTGAAGTCACGTGGAACCAAGAGGAATGCATGCTTGCGCTCTCACAGCGCACATACATCGACACCATCCTCTGACGATTCAACTTCGACCAGCTGAAGCCCATCTCAACGCCAATGGAGCCAAGCACGAAACTCACCACAAGTCAGTCACCATCTACCGCCGCCGAATACGCCGCTATGAAAAACATCCCATACCAAGAAGCGATTGGATCACTCATGTACACTGCACTCGGGACCCGGCCTGATATCTCATACGCTGTCTCACAGGTCTCACGTTGTAAAACGGCAATCCTCCTTGGGGAGGATAGCAGGTGTGGGTCTGTAGGTGCAATATGCTCGACCCAAAAGGGGGCCCGAGACGTTTTCTGAAGTCCGAGAAGCCCTAGGATGGACCGACGCTTGGACCGAAGGCGCGGGAAAGCGGAGTCCGAAAAGTCCGAAGTGCGGTCGAGGTTGGAGAGGTCGAGGAGAGGCCGAGGATGAAGGGAGATGGGTTTTCGGGCGATTGGAAGGGTTTTCGGGCGGTCTGATAGGTGGAAAACGGATGGTAGATGGTAAGGTAAGAGGAGATAGGTAGATACATGTGTAAATACACTAAATGACCTTAAGTAGGCCCGAGAATCGCCGGGCCTTGTAACCTAAGGTACAGAGCGCAGTCAGGTACAGGGGAATGCCTAAATAGAGTGGGCCGAGGTAAAAGAGAGTAGCCCGAGAGCTGTGGAGTGGACCGATGCATAGTCCGGACCGCGGGAAAAAGCGTCGGTCCTCTCGGTCTATGGCCCGAGAGTAGTTCGGGCCGCGGGAAAAACGTCGGTCTTCGTCGGTCTTAGCTCCGAGAACGTCGGTCCTATGAGATATAAGGCCTGGGGTGGTTTCGGGGCGATTGGATTGTCTCGGGGTGAGGTTTAGGAGGTTGGAATGGTGTGTGGACGATGGGGGAATGCGTGGATAGCACTGTAGAGCAAGCTAGCGCTCTACAGCGGGGTTCAGGGTTGATGGTTTCTGCCGAAGCGTATAGGGCAGAGGGTTCCTCGGAGCTAACCGTACTCTGTACATCTTCCATGTAGGGAACATCTACTTGTGGTCATCGACGATATGGGGGAACGTTTTTGGGGGAAGGGTTTCAGGGCGGTCGGGTTAGAGGGGATCGTCGTCCAAGGGAAGAGGGAGAGTGGAGTCTTTCTTCCGGTCGTTTGGGTGAGCTCCTGTGGGACATGGCTGGTTCAGAGGCATCACAGTATGCTTGAACTATTTTCAGGGTTCAGGGTTCAGAGGCATCGAGTATGCGTGAATGATTCCGAGAGGTCTAGAGGCATCCTAGTATGCATAGACCATTTTCCAGAGGTGTTGTAGTATGCTTGGAAGTCCAGGGGTAGTCTCCTACTCTTGTGGTGAAGAGGGAGGAAAGACAGCTAGTTCTTTTGTTACGCTGGTTGTGTAGTAACCTAGCAGTGCTCACTCAAAGTAGAGTGAAGTCTTATAGACAAGCCGAAGCGCATTCTGCGAGCATTGGGCGAAGTGGCATACTTCCCTAATAACCTTTTGTAGAGAAGGCTAGGGTCAAAGGTTCGATAGTGTTGGCTAGATCAAATGGTCTCATGCGTGTGGTGGTGCATGGAAGAGAGACTAGATTACTAGGCTGGATAGGCGTAGAACTAGCTAGGGAACATGGGAAGAAGTACCCAACTATATATACTAGTGAGGCAAGGGGTGGGAACCTTTCAGGGTTGAGGGTTCTACTAGATGGGGTGCGGGTGTCCGTGGCCGAAAGGAGACTTTCGGATCAAAAGGAAGTGCATCATGGAAATGAAATGGCGTGTCTGGAACTCCATGTGGAAGTGATGGAAACGGAGTCGGTAGAAGTACAAGAAGAGAAGAGTCCAGCGCAGTCTTGCTGTGGTTGTTGTGCATGGAGGGGTGAAGGGTTTCTAGGTGTCCTTCCTGGGTATCTTGGGTAACCTACATGCCAGGCATGGCGGGGCGGGTGCGGTGGAATTAGTGGTCTCCATGGGGTCGTCATTGAGGGAGGAGGTGTTGGGAATGAGAGTCAGGGAGTTGGGGACTGGAGGAAAAGAAAGGATGGGGCCGTCCTCTTGTGTGACTGTAACAATGAATGTCTCATCATTGGCTGTATGTGCCCAGTCAGTATCTCGTGGCATATATTTATATTACTACAGATGACAATCATATTCTTCGTCTGCCATACAAACCAATCAAATCCATCAAGTCCGATTTACACTTGAAGATCGCCAATTACCTCGGCCAAGTTCTCGGAAAGCATGAGTCACAAGTAAAGTGCCACCTGCCAACTGATACTCTCACCTACTCCGCTGGCAAGGTCAGAATCCACAATGGTGGAGATGCCTTTCGGACACATCATGCTTCTCGTGCGTCAGGAAGATTGGAATGGAAAAATTGCTATGTTTGGGTGTGTGTATTCAGACTCACCTCTACAAGACAATTACATGTCTAAATACAATTTGCTACAGTATGAGATTGTCTTTGAAGGGCGTACAGGAGATGTAAAAATTGTCAGCTATGGTGATCTTGAGAAGATCCTGGTTGTTACCTTACCCATTGATCCATTTTTCGCCAACCTTAGTGGAGAAACTGTTATCCTTGCACTCATCACGCCATGGGATACCAATGGAAAGGACGCCTCAAAGGAGGACGTCTATATGACGACCCGAAAAGCAAGCCTTATAACTGACATTCGAAGTCTTAGGTCAGTTGTCAGTCTCATGGAGACACGCAAGAAATGGGGGGTGATTGATAGGAGTGGAGAAGGCATCATTACAGGATTCGAAGAGCAGGATACGTCGGACAGTGATAGTGATACATTGTAATGCTACAGCCAATGCACGTTGCAATGTTGCTTATATATATATGCAGACACCGGTCATGATGCTGAAAATCAGCATCAACCCTTGGGAACGACATTGAAAATCAGCGTTGTCCAAGGGCAGTTACTGAAAATCAGCATCCATCAAATCAGTGACTGCGTCACTGATTTCCTAGGGATCAGTGACACAGCCACTGATTATAAGTGATTTTACTTCCCTCAGTGTATCCATGATGATCATTGTCCTGTCTGCATCTTCCCTTTGCTGAGCACAATACAGCCTCCCCGAAACACCATCAATGTGTATACAGAGAACATGATCAGGCATGTAGTAGAAATACGTCCACTTGGAGGTCAGACACCTCCCATGGAGATGGTGCAACGATCTTGGGTCGCGTCAACCGTGTACTTGGTGACTGCCATGCCATAACTCAGAGGGTTGCCCATCGGTGAGCGTGAACTGGCCTCTTGCATACCGATTGTCCGAGGACGTCAAAAAGTCGAGGTTGAAATGGAATGTGACTTTACGATCAAATAGCTCGTTGTAGAGCTTCAGAGCGCTCTACAGTGGTATCCACCTATTCCCTCACCTTCTAGGCCTTGCCTGACGACCACCAGACCATCCCCGAGCCTTCCATGACACAGAAATCGATGGACCGATGCTTTTTCCCATGGTCCGACCATTCTCGGCCCATGTCCGACACCTCGGGCCAATAGTCCGACAGACCGACACTTTTTCCCGTGGTCCGGACTACCTTTGGTCTAACTTCTAGAAGACCGACACTCTCGGTCTAATAGTCCGATGGGGCCGACGCTTTTTCCCACAGTCCAGTCAATGTCCCCTATGTAGCTGACAGCATGTCAAACATCTACTTAAGGTCTTTAGTGTATTTACACATGTATCTCCCCTTCTCCCCTTAGTATCCTTTTCCTACCATTTCTACCACTGCTTTTTGGACCTCTGAGACAGCCCGAGAACACTCCTCCCTTCTTCCTTGACACCTACTCGACCTCTCTAGCATAGTCTGCACCTTTGGTCTTTCAAACTCTGGTTTTCCGTGCCTTCGGACCAAGCACCAGTCCATTCCCTGGCCTCCAGGACTTCAGCAAACAAGTCAGGCCCCCTATTGGGTCGAGCCTATCGCTCCCAAGACCCCTCACATACATTCCTGGGTGTCATTCCACACCCGCCTAGTATTATTCTACATCGTTCATTCGCATGACAACACCTTGAGAGTTGATGGCCATTGGCATCACCCAATCAACCAATGATGCTTCTGGTAGCTTCATATTGAGGCAGTGTGGATTGTAGAAGAAGTCCCACTGGGACAGAAACTTCACGCCTATGG
Organism: Strobilomyces dryophilus; assembly: GCA_038089955.1. Classification (NCBI taxonomy): domain Eukaryota; kingdom Fungi; phylum Basidiomycota; class Agaricomycetes; order Boletales; family Boletaceae; genus Strobilomyces; species Strobilomyces dryophilus. The sequence goes on along the minus strand of JBBPLT010000748.1, from coordinate 2,401 downwards.
CTCTGGTGATTGGGTCAGCGAAGGAATTCTGTATGAGAATATAAGAGAACAGGTCAAAAAGGAGACCTTCGTGAGAGAAGCGGAGGGTGTGTTTTCTGTTTTCGGCCACAAGTAGTTTGTCAGGGACAATGAAGCTTGTATGAGGATTATCATCTCTGGTCCTGGGAGAGAGCAGTTGAAAATTCAAGCACACACGTATGTGTTAGCACGATTATATCCACATGTGATGGGTTCCCTATTGGGTGCCCCTGTCATATTTGATCTTGGCTATCAATGAGTTTCGGATATCGCCCAGCTTTTTACTCATTCATGACATACCAACACAATATGGAACTTGGACTCATATAAGGGGTGCGTTCGAGTGTCGAACACCAATCATAAAGGTTCAACAAACAGAAACGGCAACAGTCCACCTTTGATGTGTGGCACAAACCACGCAAATCTTTGCTTGCAGTGACATCGAAGGCAATAGCATCACACAGGGTGCCTGATTCACCGTTGAGATGAAGCTCTATGAGTCTCCTATAGACAACATGAGAAGTGGTGTGACTTGTGCATAAGACTTGAATATACCATCAGACGGACATACCATCGTTGAGAATGCTGTTCGCTCAGTAACATGTATATGACCCACTGCTCTTCAGATGGCACTGCACACATATCCAAGTGGACTGTCTGTGCTGCCTGTTCCCACATGATCTGTGGTGAATGTACCTCAGATCTGTTATGATTTCTTCTTGTTTCTTCGTCCACTTCGCACACCGCCGGCACAACCTGGTGACTCGACTTGTTCTTTTCTTAGTTCTTGCTTCTTTGGAGCCGATGGAACATTCCAACACATTCCACGACCTTCCATTGTATTAGTAACACACTGACGTGTCCTTTGCTGCGGAAGACTCATTTAGACTTCCTCTGACTCATCCACTTAGTCATACCCTTTTCTCTCTCTATTTAAACTCTCGCTCGCTCGTGTATTCCCCTTAAGCTAAACCTCCTCGAGTACCCTCTCGGAATACACTTGTTTGCCTCTAAACCCTTGGCTCTCTAAGTCCTCATCCTACTTTAACTGGACGCTCCATCGAACCTTCAATTGTGCCACCCCTGGCTGAACCTTTGACTCTTCCCTGAGGAAGCCCCCTGGGAACCATGAACCCTTGACCCTAGAGGACGCTCCCTAGGTCAAACCCTTGTCCTTGCCTCCGACCAACCTTGTCATTTGAGGCTACGCTCGGCCCTACCCAGACCAAGTGTAACAAAAGGTTTAGCTTCTTCCTTGCGACTACCACCGCAGTAGCTCACCACCATAGATCGCTCAACAAGCGACATCCTTGGCCGCCTCTGGACCACCACCAGAGGAAACTCTGAACCCTCCGAAACCTCTGACTTGTCTGCCGAAGAGACCACACAGCAGTCCCCCCGCTCTGACTCTGACGAGCTCCTTGACTCGGAATCCTCTGATGACGAATTAACCAATCAGCTCTCGTCAGCGCTTACCATCCCCAGAGTTCCCACACCCCCTTCGCCTACTCCAGTTGCCCAAACAGGACGACTTTTCAACCCTCCCCCACCACCTGCGCTCCCCCCTCGAAACCCCAAGATGACCTCATTCAAACCCATTGAACTACGGCTGAATAAGCCACCTCCATTTGATGGAACCCCATCAAAGTTCGATGACTGGCTCACTGCTGTCGAAGTATATCTCGCCACCAATGAAGCTATGTACTCCAACGACTATAAGCAAATCTCCTTTGTCCTGTCCCATATGGTCGAAGGATCCACCCTCGTCTGGGCACAAACCTTTACCCAGACCCACAAGGACCCTGCCAAGAAGGGGAAGTACAAGTTTGGACTCTACAAAGACTTCCTCACCACCCTAGAAAAGCACTTCCGAAAAGAAACCTGTGTCAGCGATGCCATCCACTGGCTCACCACTACCAGAATGAAGTACGATCCCAAGACCAAAGATTACTCCCCCACGCTCCAGGAATACAACTCCCTCTTCGCCAACCATGCTTCCATCACTGAACTCAAGGACGAAAACGTTCTTTGTAGCTACTACTCTCTTGGCCTCCTGGAACCCCTCTGTTACGCTGGTTGCATAGTAACCTAGCAGCGCTCACTCGAAGTAGAGCGAAGTCTTATGGATGAAGCCGAGGTACGTTCTGCAGACCGAGGCGAAGAGAGGTTTTCCCTAATAACCTTATAGCGAAGGCTAGGGTCAAGGGTTCGATAGCATCGACTGGATCGAACGGTCTCACGCGAGGGGTGTGTGGAAAGGTGGACTAGATTACTAGGCTTGGTAGGTGTAGAACTAGCTAGGGAACATGGAAGAGAATACCCGACTTATATACTGGTTAGGCAAGGGGTGGGAACCTTCAGGGTAGAGGGTTCTACTAGATGG
>JBBPLT010000747.1:0-13807 GCA_038089955.1 Strobilomyces dryophilus | reverse complement strand
ATACTTGCTCCAATTCCCTTCTGGAACTCCCGCCCATTGCTCGTCCTTGTCTGTGTCATCATACTGCCAGGTTACCTGTCCCCCGGTCAGCCCAAATACATCGCAGGCCACATCCGCGCCCACACCTACCGTTTCTCTTCTCGCCTCGATCGCTTCCATGGACTTGACGATGAGCAGTGTGTCAAGCTGCTCAAACCAAGATACACATCCTACCTGAGCAATCTGATGCTGCGTCCGCGTAGGACGAAGCCTTCGAGTTTGATGCGACGAAGAGTGACAAGGACGCCGACAAGCTTGCCGGGTTCAGCGCTGTAGCAGAGTCAGCCTTGAAGGTGGAGCCACGCGAGGGAAGGAACGTACAGCAAGGATGTTGTGAACCCAAACTCAAGCATCGAAATTTCGCCGTCACCCACGGTCCCGAGATTGACACATCACCACGTCTACCATTGCCATAAATAGAACAAACATGCGGGCAACATACCTAGATAATGTAAACCAAGCCGGTGATCGCCAGACCATGCATGATCTTTGGCGGGTTCGTCCAATCGACCAAATGTTCTGCGAGCTGTTCAATGATCGATATTGAGAACAGCTGCAGACAGGAATGTGGCGATCAGAGCTGTCACATTACAACAGGAGGACGTCCGGTGCACCTGACACAGCTGCCTCCAAGAGATTCACAGCAGTAATTTGCAGAATGTACGCGAGCACCGACTCGATTCTGGGCATGTCGGGTGAGTCGTATATCCGCGCCAGGAATCCCAGTCGATGCGTTCAACGAGGCGTCTTGTATGAGGTCAAAAATTGAGCCTGCTAAATAGACGCGGCGCATATACGCACCGTTGAACCTCAGTCGGCCGAAAATGTAGAGACTGTTGGCAGGCATACTAACAGGACATCTCGGATGTGCCTGCCTGTACGGCGCGGGTTTTCTTCTCGCGTTGTGGTAGGCGTCCTGTGATAACCACCGAGATCGTGAGCAGCTTGAATGGAACATGCATACTACGCCTCTCCAGTTCCTTCGGTGGCAAATGGACGTACCAGTATCTTGACATTGCTCTTGATGATTGTATGCTTGCAGAAACGAGGTGAGCAGTGGCAGAGTCGAAGCACCTCTACGGTTCGAATTTGTGTGGTGCGCTGATTCAAGACGACTCCAAAAAGCACATCGGTGGAGGTATCCGGCGAAGTGCGTAATGGACAACTCGGAAACCCCAGCCGGTCTCGCGACTTCCCGTGATAAATCTCTGCCACTTTGCCGGGGTCCCTTGCGTCGTCACAAACAGCACTCTCGAGCATGTACTTCTTACGACGGTGCGTCTTCCTTCACATATGTGTAACCACCATCCAGCTCGTCGACTACTTGATCGACCCTGAATGTTGACGATGGTCAGGCCAGCTCACTGTTTCGCTTTAATCCCGCCTTATCGGGCAAAAACGACAAGGATTCTCGAGGAAGAGCCAGACACCTTCGGGCCCTTCGTAGAAGCCAAAGAGCGCATGCTCGGCCACACGCATACTACTCGTTTTCCGTTCTTCGCGCCTCTTCCTATGCCGCACTCCACCCACGGGGTCCCATCAATCCAGAATCAGACGATCGTTGTTGAACAGTACAGACAGAGCGTCTCTCACTGCGACTACTCCTGGATGACACTCTAGCCGCGAGTCGAATCCTTCAGCCTCGTCCGAAACGTACGTGGCTCGACGACGCTATCGGGGGCGGAAAGCGAAACATCGAAAGCCGAGGCGAGGCAGGCGTCGGAACTGTGACCCGTTTTCGACGCAGATTTCGACGCATACAGTGCCGTCTGCTCGCAGACCATCGTTGGGCCGAAGAATTACTTCCAATCACTGCCTTGTACGTGCCTCGCTATCTTGTTATTTTGTGAGCACACCCCATGGCCAGGTGCGGCTTTACCTGGACACTTCAACTTCCCAAGCGAAATGCTGTATTTGGAGTTATGGTGGTGTCGACGTCTACTGACCCGTTGTTAACCGCGCTATTCGCCTTTCTCATGTTGATAGTCCGCAATAGTATGATCCTGTTGGTGATTAAAAGTCATGAATGAAGATCATTGTTGTCTATCGAACGAAACCGATGGAGATCGGCTCGCAAGTAAGATTACAACGAATAACGACAGACTGTAGAGCGAAAGCTAGCTGACATCTTGCGCAAAAGAAGTACGAGATGACGGAACGACGCAGCAGGCGCGGTGAACACCTTGCCTCACAATATTTCAACGACTTCGATGCGTATGTCCCTGCCCAAATTGATCCGGCGCTGCGAGTCAAGTCCGGGGAGGGCGATCTCGTGCTCAGCAGCAACGCGTTTGAACTCCCTGCCGCTCGGTTGATGCTCCAACAACAACACATGGAACGGTTGCTGCAGACGAGCGATGAGTCGCAGCGCCCGGGTGTAGTCCTCGTCCATGGTAAAGTCAACGGGTGACGAGGAGCTCTGCGCGGATGCAGTCTCATAGCTCAGATCAGAACCCGAATCGTCCTCGCCGTCCTCTGAACCTCCCCACGAGAAACCACGGAGAGAATCTTGCAGGGAGTGAAGCCAGGGATGCACCAATATCAGCCTGTGTGGTTCGTTCAAAGAGAGGGTGTCCGACGTATTAAATTCCACCGAGCGAGTTCCAGACACGAGAGCCTGATACCGATTCTCTTGGCCGCTCCTGAAACCTTGCACACCGAGCTTCTTAACCGCAAATACGAGGCATGGGAGGTACAGCCGGCGGTTGGCGAAGCGTGCTAGAGGGAGTCGGATGACCGTGTCGTGGATATGTTTGGCGTCTTGGATATGTTTGGTGGCATCTGTTTGAGACAGCGATGTTCGCAATGCCGCGATGCGCACATTCATTTCACCCTCGCTAATGGCACGGGAGGTGCCATGGGGTCGACTATACACTGCGAGAGTGGCGGGGAGGCAGCTGTTGTATGTCGAAGACCTGCCGGTCCAGTCTAACACCATCACTTCTCCAGAACGAGACACTATCTCTTCCAGGAGATGACCTAGCGCTGCATCTCCTTCTCCGTATTCCGGCCGGATATCACTCTTGAAAATACCAATCAAGGAATATGCCACATCTTCTTCCACCGTTGCTTGGCGCCTAGAAGCGACCCGCAGCTTCTCTCTGATACTGAGTGCATCTGGGCTGAATTCGATGATGGTTTCCCGTGCAATGCCAATGGCTTCCGCAAGTTCCTGCATGATCTCGGGTGACTCTTTGTGATTCCGTCGGGTATCTCCAAGGTATGGCTTCCAATCGCGCGTATAAAACCGGACCACTTTGGGAGAGAGAAGTTCCTGCGACGTCCAGGCCCGCGTCATCCATTTACTGTCCTTGAGACCCAGAAGTGCCGATAACGATTCGACGTCCCTGAGAAACACGAAAGTGGCGGCGGACGCTTTATACCATTTGTACATCATCCTGAGTGACTGGTGGAGTATTGCGCTGTCTGTCCTATCAATGCAACAGGTGTCGCTCCAGGCCCAGCGATACCCGTCATCGCGAACCGCCTCGCAGAATTTCTGTAACTTGTCGTTCAGAAGCGATGTTGAATCCAGCGCCCAGACGGAGCCAGCCTGATTGACGTCCTGGAATAAGGGCTCCTTTCCTTCCCACACGTGCGAGAACATCACATAATCGAAATATCTTCCGACAACTCGCTGAATTTGTTCATCGTCCAACCTTTCCGTCATGGAGGAAAGCAATTTCTTGAACTCCCCTTCCGACTTGAACGTATCCGCGCGTTTGGGGCCAACACACAGATGTCCGCTCTTGACGTCGATGAGCACCAATGGTAATACCTTGACAATTTCATGAATGACGCCGTCGATAACCTTTGCAGACTGGGACGGCGAGATGTATTTCTGGCCTAGTTCTGCACGGCATACGTCAGCGTCTCTCTGAAGGTGGTCAGGCACCACCTACCGCGGACATGTGGGTCTGGAGACGCTTCGATGAGTGAAAACATGCGGTTGAACGCATCTATCGCTTCATCGTAGCGTTTCAAGCCATACGTAACCGTACGACGCGCCTCGTACGCACGAGGACTGACAGGGTCCACCTTGATTGCCTGCGATAATGAAATTCAGGACAACCTGACACGGAGATGACCAAGCGTAAGGCCGCACTTCATCAGCGTCCTTCAATGCATCCTCCCACAACCCAGCCATTGCTCGTGCATTGCTTCGCTTCACAAGAAGACTTGCTGGATCCGACGGATTCATCGACAACGCAGTGGAGTATAGCACAATCGCGCGGTTGGCGTCCTTGGCGTTTGCTGCCGTGTCCCCGTCGTTTTCGAATCTTACGAGAAACTCTCGGGCGAGCTCTGACACCAACCATTCAACACGTACGACATGGCAAATTTTCAGAAAACCCACCTAGGTCCCATTCCGTGGCTACATCCCCCGTCAACATGCTTTCCCCAAATGTCTCAACCATGGCAGCAAGTGAGTCTGCCATATCAACACGGCCCACAGCAACCATGGCTTTGCACAGCCGCAATTGAATCTCAGGCGCGAGTTTATTGAAGTCCCATCCGAATAACTTTCACACGAAGTGAGTGTGATGATGATAGAGAGGTCATGCTGGCGAGCTCACAAGCGAGATGAGCACAAGATGAGGATCCTCCCGAAACGGGATTGCTTCCTGTGCTCGTTTGTACAGTTCTATCGCGCGCTCATTCTCACCCGCTTTCATCGTCAGGTTCCCAATTATCAAGTGCATCTGAGCCTGTACGAAGAACCGTAAACCTTTGTGGGAACACCCACGTCTCGCTGTGCACGTACTCTGACGGTTGCATATACTGACGTGTCATCCACTATATCGATTAAATCATCGACGCGCGAAATGGCATCGTCGTGCTTTCCGCATTCAAACAAAATGATTGCCTACGTGAAATCACTAACATTTGTGGCAATAAATATGATACGCACACACCTTGATCAATAAGAGAAGATTTATTTCCTTAGGGGGGCTATGACTGAATGTGAGGTCGAATACACGCATGGCGGACTCGTAGTCTCCGCTTCCGATGCGAGAAATTGCCATTGCTATATAAGCAATGACGGAGCGCTGAGTATCAATTGACTGTCGTGCAAAAATGAGGTCAACGTCACACGATAAACGGAACAGGAGTTGACCAAATATCTCACCTTTTTGGCGTCGTCAATAGCCATGTCCCACTGCTTCAGCCGGGTGCACACGATGGCGCGCTGCGCGAGGACGTTGGCGATAAGAAAGGTGCTTGATGGTAGGGCGATCTCCTCAGCCAATAACGTTTCGGCGTGACTAAGGTCACCCTTTGCCCACGATTTGAACACCAGATCACTGATGCATACGAATGACAACTGAACCTGTGAAGAAGCATCTGAGTGCGCAAGAAGCTATTATTGTTGTCTCAACACTCACGATGCGAGAAACAACGAGAGTAGATCACGGCGTCTCAGACCTAGCCAATGTGAACGAGTATTAACGACTCACATTCACTGTCAAGTACGAGAGCGGAAGGACGTCACGAAGACTCCTGATGGTAACCTTGCCATTTTCCTCTGCAGTCGCGATGCAGTCGTCTTCACGGGAAAGCGAAATAGACCGAACCCAGCTTGGTTGTTCGATGGTAGTTCCAATTTGCGTATAAGTGGAGATGTCCCAGAAGGACAGCGACCAGGCTACAACGACAGCAGCGAACTTTTGGTTTCGCGATAGAACGACGGAACCGGGGCACCGGCCATCAAACCCAGGGACAGACCATTTTCCGAGTAAGGATCCAGAAGATGTGTCGAAGCGTTTAACCTCGGAACCTGAGACAGCAAAGAGTTGGCGACTGTCAAGAGACCAGGCCAGCCGTGACGACACATGTCTAGTGAACAGACAAGGGATATCCAACAGTTGCTGGCCATTATTGCTGTCGTAGATCCGGATCGACTTCGAATTCACCTGATTTTCGCCGACCTCCATACCAGTAGCGGTTGCGATCCGGTCGCCATCTGGAGAGAATCGCACTGTGATTACCCAATCCTCGTGCTGCAGCGGTCCGACGAGCCGCTCCCCCGTTCTCGAGCTCCAGATGGACGCGGTCTTGTCAGCCGAGCCCGTCGCGAATTTCGTGGAGTCACATGAAACGTCCACCGAGAAAACCGTGTCTCTGGGGCCCTTGAGGTCGCGAACTTGTTCGCCGCTCTGCGCGTCCAACACCTTCACATTCGCCTCGTCGCCCTTCACATGCAGGAGCCTGAGTCCACAAACGAGCCGTTTGCGATCCGGAGACAGCGCAACAGCATAGATTTCTGCCCCTTCCACCCGAATTGGCTCGCCGACCTCGCTCCCGTCGTTCACTCGCCATCGCCGAAGTAACCCATCCTCGCTGCCACTCCATACCAGGTTCGAGCCATCCTCGGTGAACACGACTGAATGTACATAATTTTGACTGGCATTGATTTCGATTGGTTCCTGACCACCTGCAAGCCAAAGGACAGCCATCACATTGACAGGCACCGACTTGCAGACGCCTAGCACGTACCTTTGGACGTCGACTGCATGCCGCACACCGTAGAAGGGGGTTAAGTGGACTCGGAATGCAAGGAATTAGTCCGGAGCTTTCGTATAGCCTTATCGATCTCGTGACGATATAGATCAAGTCACGGGGGCGAGTCCGGCTAAGCCACAGATACGCCGCGGCTCTAGTTTGGAACCACCCGGACACGGTTGAATAAGATCAGACCACTGCCTCGTTGAATTGGGCCAAGGCGCTCTCCGTTCGAGCTTGCCGCAAAGTTTTGGAGTCTTGTTCCGTACACGTAAAACACAACAACACTGCGAGTACACTGAGTGAGAGAGAGAGAGAGAGAGAGAGAGAGAACCAAATCAACAGCACGCCAAACTGACATCCACCTAGATCACTCGCTCCCCTTGCCCACGATCGACAACACTTCTTCCTCCTCCTCCTCCTCCTCTTCCGAGTCCATGATCGAGTCAAACGTTGTATTTCCGCCCGTCGATCCGAATGGCGGTGTCGGTGTCCGAGCAAGGATGCCGTCGATGGTATGTCTTGCAATGGGCATGTTGAGAAGGGCAGCGCGTCTGACTTCGCTGTTGAAGGCGGTTAGGCGAGCGAGTGGCGAGCGAGCGGCGGACGTACGCGGCGGGGTCGTAGCTCAGGGTATCGACGAGGACGTCTACGGCGGTCAGCTCGTCGTCTTCGGACTCTGAAGGATCTTCTGTACCGCATAGTTTCGAGAGTGCCACAGCTGCTTGTATGCGGATGGGTGTCTCCTTGTCGCGAATGCGTTCGATGAGGGCTGCTCGAAGTATGTGGTAGACGTCCTCGCTGTCAAGTGGAATCAACGAGCGTCCAGGCAGGATGGAGAGGAACGCACTCCAGTTCGCCCATGTGAGCGACCATCTCTGTGAGTAAATGCACGCAGCGGTATCGGACGACCTTGTCCTTGGCGACGAAACCCTTGAGGAGAAACTTGAGGAGACGCGCAAAGAAACGCCCCGCTGGTGTGTCGTCGTCATCTTCGTCGTTGTTTTCGTCTTCTTTCTCTATGGCTAAAGAACACGTCGGCGCGGCCCGCCGCACGGAGGGACGCACGCACCTTTCAAGTTGAGATAGTGGACGTATACGCCGACGAACTTGACGATTCTGTCTGCCTGTGAGACGCCCTTTTTGACGACGACGACGCGACAGAGCACGTCGATGAAGGTGTCCTCGAAGGTGCGTTCGCCGGTGAGTTTGATGCTTCTCCCGCCATGGACGGACTCTGTGAACGCGGCTGCTTCGAGGTGTAGCTTGTGGAGGGCGACGACGTTCTTTTGGTGGTTTGCGGTGGTCGTCTGGGCCTGGTCGAAGATCTTGGGGAGGGCCTCGGCCACGGAGATGGTTCGGGCGGGCATGGTTTGAAAGGAGACGCGCTAGTCACGTGATTTAGTGATTGGCGTGTCTCACGTTGCCTACGCACGTTCCACGCCTGTCACTCGTCGAAAAGTTGATGTATGATAATTATATAGAAGATCCTAAAGCCCACCCTCTGGCGCACCGATCATAGCTGACTTGGGTCGTCAAACGACAACGGCTCGTACCAATTGCCATCGGGTGCAGTCACGAGTGAATCTGAATATCGTGTGTATCGTGGAATCAACAATCAATAGCTATTGGCCAGGAACACGGAGATGACCGAGAGTATGCTGATCCAAAAGCATCGACACAACCGCACGAGTCAAAAGTAACATGGAGAGAGGAGAAGTCGCAACGTGTCCTTCGTAGGGGTCTGGCGCATGGGAATATGGTGGTGATGAAGTGTTTCGGTGATGGGGGAGTAAACTCAGCATGTCAAAGATAGGGACGTGGCACCAGCCACCGCAACGGCAGATACCTCACAGGGCTGCATCGCCAGGGAGACTGCCCTGCAATATGTGACATCTTGGCAAGGGCCAGGGTGATCTTGTAGATGATCCTAGCAGGGGCGTGCTGCGGACTGGAAAGTTGAGATCCGAGAAACCAGAACATACAGGGTTCCTCGTTGGCTCAAGGGGAACATGGGGATACGGTATCGCCAACTCCTCACAAGGCGTGACCAAAATGGCAAACGCACTCTGAATCGCAGGGCGTTGGCTGACAACCGTGCGGGTACCGCGTGGGACATTGTGGAGGGGCAACGCCATGCCAAGCGTGGGGCTGCGCGCAGAATGGAAGTACGATCAGATGGACATCATGGAAGCGCGAGTCAGGATAAAATGGTTGGCCCCCCTGCACCGGGAAGAAGTACGCCAAGCACTGTGTTCTTGGCCGGCCTCATGCGCAAGTCACGTGGTTTAGTGATTGACTGGACGGCGTGGCACTTCACTTGTTCTTGTTCTTCTACTAACTTGCCAAGTACTTACACCAAGTAGTAGTTCGGATACCCAGTTGGAATGCGCTTGGCGGTGACACACGCGTTTGAGGCGCGGTTCGCGTCGGATCGGGGCGGGCCGCGTGGCACCTTTATATTCAGCTCAGGAGGCGTTTCGGTCGTCGCGCTGTCATGGGCGTACCCGTCCACGCCGTCCTCTTCACCGTATTCCAGGTAGTCCATTCGCAACACATCGTCACTACAGCTGATCCGGCACAGTCCATATTTCAGGTCTTTCTTCTATGTCTCGCCGGTTTCGTCTTGTCGTGTCAGGGCATCGTCGATAAGCCCTCCTCAAAGGTCCCTCGTCCCTTTTTTCCTCGGCCGACGTCGCTCATTCGCGCCAGGTCCTCAACCACATCAACGTCGCCCTTTTCACGCCCGCTCTTCTCTTTTCCAAGGTCGCTTATTTCCTCTCGCCAGGCAGGTACTCGCCCCGAGTCTCTGCGCCACTCTACTCACGACCCATACAGCCAAGCTGCGCCAGCTATGGGTCATCCCAATCTTCTTCGTCATCGTTACAGGTCTATCCGCCGTCGTCGCGCACTTTCTCGCCCGTGCGTGCCGTCTGAAGCGTTCCCAAGTGTCCGTGTGTTCCTCCTACTCTCGACGAGGTTCTGATCCTCCGCAGAAACTTTGCCACCGCGGCGTCCATGTTCATGAACTCGAATTCGCTCCCCGTCGCACTCATGCAATCCCTCGCTACCACTGTCCCCGTTCTAAAATGGGGTGTCGATGACACCATCGACGCCATGTTTGGTCGTTCGCTCACCTATCTCGTCGTCTTTAGCACTCTTGGCATGATCGTGCGTCATTACTTGGCATCATCCTTAGGTTCCGCATCTGATATCCCGTGATCATTATCTTTCAGCTCCGTTGGTCTTACGGCATCCGACTTCTCGCACAGGCAGACGAACCCGAGCCGATCGTCGCCCCTCCGTCGACGTCTTACCACGATGTCGACGACATCGATCATCGTCATCTTCTTCCATGCGCCTCCATCGATCGCACCACTGCGCCCCTCGTCGATTACCAGACCGAGCCCGAAGTCGATCCACGCGACCGACACGCGTGGCGTGCACGCCCCCTCCGCTCCCGTCTTCACCATTCTCGCCTTGCGCGACGCTTCACCTACCCACACGTACGCCACTCTCACCTCCCCGCAGTGCCAACCTCCCTCGGCGACCAGTCCGAGAGCGAGGAATCAGACGTTGACACCACCGAGGGTGACTCGGAAGACACCATTGCGCTTCGCTCCGACCCCGTCGACACTGGCTTCTCCACAGAGGCCGAGGATCATGCGCCAGCGCCACCACAGGCGCTTCCATCTCTGTCCACGCCCGACACGGCGCCGCGATGGGGGCAGCCCGCCTGCCCTTCGTTCTTAGTGCGCCTTCTCAAATCGTTCGCGTCCCTATCCCCACCACTCCTCGCGTCCCTTTTCGCCCTGTTCTGCGTCCTCGTCCCCCCCGTGCAACACGTGCTCCAATCAAAGGAAATGATACCATTCAAGGGCGCCTTGGACAGCGCAGGCGGGTGTAGCATTCCCCTCACCATGCTCGTCCTCGGCGGATGGTTCTGGGATGGGGAGTCCAAGACGCGCAAGCACACGAACGACGACGATGCCGAGAGATCCCACGGCCAAGGATGCGCCAAGCGCCAAGGGCGTGCCGAGGGTAAACGCGCGGGAAAGCGCCGCGCGGTACATCAGGCCGCCGACTCGCGCGCGTCCTCGACGGCGTCGTTGTCCTCGCTCATCGGGGCGTTTGGAGACGTGATCGTTGGCCGTGTGTACCCGCGGACGCGACGGCGTCTGTTGGCAGCGACCGAGGACGACGTCGAGTCCGGCCCGCTTGCGACGCACGCTGAGACGGACGAGCACGCAAGACCCCGCTCCCGCTCTGTCTCTCCTTGCCCAACGTCCCCGCGCAGCGCGATGGGGAACCCTCCAGGCGAGACGCTCACCGTGATCGTCACCCTCCTCGCACGGATGGTGGTCGTCCCGCTCGCGATGACCCCGTTCATGGTGCTCGTCGGTCGGATGGGGTGGGGCGGCGAGGTCTTCGAAGAGTGCGTCCCTCTTTCCCCGTTGCGCTCGCCTCACCTCATGTCCTTCGCGCACAGCCCGGTGTTTATCGTCTCGACCATGATCTTGATCGCGAGTCCGCCCGCGTTGACGCTCGCCCAGGTACGCTCTTTCTTAGCTTGGTCCGCGGCTTGCTGACGCTCCACACAGATCTCGCAGCGTGCCAAGCCCGCGACGGCTGCAGATGCGGACGCCTTTTCGCCCTTTGAGCGTCTCCTCTCCCGGACCGTGTTCTGGGCATACCTCGTCCTGACGCCTCCGATCACGATCGTCAGCGTCATGGTCGGGTTGTTGATGATCGAGGCTTGACGCGCTTCCTCGGACCTTTTCATTTCCTCGTTTCTTTCTTGTTTCTTTTCTTGGTTTCTTGGTAACGAGGGCGCATGATACACGATAGACGTAAGATAGGCTATAAGCTAAATACTTATACTTACAGTAGACTCGGGAGTCGAAATCTGATCCGAGGGTCGTTATTTATGCCGTATTCACCGTCATCTACATAATTCTGTGTCTGGGAGGCGTTGCTCGACGAGTCCTGCGGTCCTTTTCCTTTACAATGATGTCTTGGCACATACGAACGTGCGATCGAGTCCGTCTCTGCGTAGTATCTCCGACGGAACACGCGGCCTTGGCGCGCCCAGACCGAAGCTCCGACTTTCGAACGCTTCTGATGGAAACCCGGACTCGAGCGAAGAAGGCACGGCCGCCGTCCCCTTCCCCCATACCTGATATCAGTCGACCGATCGAATCGATCACCGAAGAGACGAGAACGGGGGGATTCATCGGCGCGCGCGCTGTCCGACTTGAAATGAGCCGCCGTCCCCCCAGGCTGCTCACCACACGGCGGACGCGCGATGCGCGCGATTCGATCTCGACTGCGTGCGACCGTCGCGCGGTCGTGATCCCGGCCCGGGTCCAGACTCCACGGACCGAGGCACGAACGCGCAGATCCGGCGTTCGATAGCCTCCGCAGCAGCACCCGTGGGATGAAGTTCCTGAATCCTAGCAATGTGCCTGCCTCCTCCGAGTCGGTCGTGCCACGGTGGGATCCATCTGATGGTCGATTTGACCAAGAAGTCGCCTCGGCTTCCCCATCGCCGTCTCGCTCCGCGGGGTTCCGCCACGCAGGAATCGGCCCGGACGAGCGAATCTGATTCGACGCCTCGCCGAGGCTGGAGCACGTCGGGGAACGGGGATGGTAGATGAGTTCGAATCGGTGGCTCTCGACGCACGTCGGAGGAGAGGTAATCAGGCGGAAGGGCATGAGGATACGCGATGAGAACTGCCTGATGCGTGCACGCTGGCGCTCGTCCAAAAAAAAAAAAAAAAAAAACGAATCGGAACACCATGGCGTAACTGACGAGTCACCCAGGTCGCCAAATTGAATGGATGATCATCAACAGGGACTTCACTCTACGGTCTCAACAGAGGCGCCCCGCAGGTTGTGAAAAGGGTGCGGGAACGGCAGCTAGTCCGCAACCTAGAGTCCTGAAATTAGCCTGACGCACGTCCCTAGTACTCCAGACCGGTGTCGCTGGACTCGACGGGTCAAGATGGGAGAGCGGTGCGCCGCCGTCCCTCCGTGTCGACGCTTGGCTCACTCCACCGAGCCAGAGCGTCGCTGCTTCCAGCGCGTCTTCATGACCGTGTCATGTCGGCTGCCAGTTCTGTCTAGCACGACGTCCGTGGTCAACGATGGATCGGTGGAAGCATCGGTTAAGCCCGATACTGTCCCCGTCCTTCCACTAGCCCAATACATCGAGTGAACATGGCGTCCAACGAAAGTCTGCGGCTGAAAGACGGTGAGCGTCGCACGGGGGCCAGTGAGCAGATTTTCTTCGAGAATTGGTCGCCAAACTGAATTCGCGGCGATCCCGTCGAGCCGAGCAGAGCCGAGCAAACATCGTTCCTCTTCCAGTACCGTTCGCCGAAGGAAAAAGAGCTTGTCGTTATCAATTGTTCACATTACATATGTTATGTCGCGTTACTGGCGGACGGGGAGCCCATCGTCAGCGGGGATAATAGAGGAAAAATTCAGTGTTGGCGGTCGGAAGATGGCAGCGAAGTGGGTGCGTCAATGAATGCCAGGAGTCGTTCTACTCCATCGCAGTGTCTAGATGGGAAATGGGTTATGAGTGTTTGAATTGGAAACAGGGTGTATTTTTCGGGCTCGGGAATTGCCGCCATCAAATAGCTATCAAGAGATTGTAGTCTGAGCGAAACGACGAACAGAAGTGATGAAAGTGAAATTAACAAGTGGTGGCTGAGTGACTGGGGTGCGCTAGCACCCCAGTTCATCATAGTCTGTGTGCGAGGAGGATCCGCTTACTTCGTCCATCTGACGCCCCTCTCCAAGGATTATGGCCGGGCGAAATTTCGGCAAGACGTCTACGGTACGCGGGTGGGTGCGGTTTCGAGCCTAATATCAAAGTCAGTTCGTCAACTTTCCACTAGCTCTCGTTAGGGGGCTACCGCTACCCCGTCCGAAGCCGTTTAGGGGATCAGCTACCAGTCTAAGCCGCTACCGGTGGGTTAGGCGCGGATGGCATGGAACGAGGTCGGGCCTGAGGCGCAACCACCGGCTGGACTGGTTGCGAGGTGAGGAGATGCGAGGGGGGGTGGGGAGACTTCCAACCCTGGAATTTAGCCCGTCGGGATCTTTCTCGCTGCCATGCGGTACCCACACGGAAATCACGCGGCACGACCAATTTTACAAGGAGTCTAATTAGAAAACCTTGGCGAGCAAGGTGACCTGGCATAATTCACGTGCGCGGATCATTTCGACGTAGTCGTCTGTGATATTCCGGAATCCG
>JBBPLT010000746.1:0-13814 GCA_038089955.1 Strobilomyces dryophilus | reverse complement strand
TTATCTTGATCATACCTTTGTCTGTCATGAAGAAAAAGGTTGGTTGAACACTGACTGGCAATATTTTTATGTCAACAAGTGAGTCTTTTCGTTCTACGTAAAAGTAAGCTCAACAGGGTGCCAGGTTTGTGGATCAGGACATGGTATCTGGAACTCCGTGTGGAAGCGATGGAAACGGAGTCAGTAGAAGTACAAGAAGAGAAGCGAAGAGAAGAATCTGGTGCAGCCTGCTGTGGTTGCGGTGTTCCGTGTGGAAGGCCGTAGGGTTTCTAGGCGTCCTTCCTGGGTATCTTGGCTGCCTTTCATGCCAGGCATGGCAGGATGGGGGCGGAGGAGCTAGAGGTCTCCATGGGATCATCGTCAAGGTTAAGAAAGGAGAGGTCGGGGGTTATGGTCGGGGAATCGGCGATGGCGTTGACGGGAGGAAAAGAAAGGATGGGGCCGTCCTCTCGAGTAACTGTAACATGGAGTGGCTGCTGAGCTGGGACAATGAATGAAAACAGAAAGCCTGCCATCCAAGTGGTCTTGGAAGATAATCTAGAAGCTATTAAAAAATTAATAAGCCATCAATGTCAGACATATGGACTGACCACATCGAAAACATCTGTCAGACAATCCTCAATCAGCACCGTCCTACTCAAAATTTTGTCTGATTTGTCTTGTGGCATGAATATCACATATGCTGGATGGAGGGTGCAAGGTGTTCTGGTGTCATGATGTGTTCCATCAAGGTGTATGCCATGTCGTAGCACAGTGCAGATAGCAGCTTTGTGTCTATCATTGTCAAAGCCTTCTGCAAATGAGGATTCAAGGAGTCTCTTGAATTCAGGCATTATGAATGTGCCACTTTGCTTGTTTGTAGCATGTTGCATATAGAGTGAGATGCTGTTGAGATGGCCATGAGGTCACATTGGGTCAGAATGGGTTGGAAGATGAGTGTTGTAGTGGTATGAAAGCTGGACCTTATAAGTTTGGTTTTAATTAATATCGTCATTTATCAGTGTTGGGATATTCATACCAATTCCTTGCACATCCGTAATCTTGATGTATCTCTAGAGCATAGTAGGAGAGGGCCATTTGGCTGTGAAACTTGTGCTGAACATTCAACAGCATAATCCATAGTCCATGTGCACTTATGAAAGTTTCTGGTTTGTGATGTGTCACTATCAATACATAGTCCAGATGTTTTGGTCTTGGCCTATTTCAGCAACATCCAGGCAACATGTGACAAGCAGTTGACTTTGGTATCCACGTCACCCATGAGAGTGATCACAAGACTGGCACATTGCTGCATAGGGTGTACACTATCCCAGAACTGGGCATCTTCACAGTCAAGTCAGATGGGTCATCTGCAACATACCTGCTCACTGTCACTGCCATCACTGATCCAAGCAAAGACAAAGAACTATATATACTATACAAGTCTTGACAGAAACTCATAGGACGAGGGTCAATGACAGGTATTCAAAAGGCGCTGTAGAGCTCGGACTTGCTCTACACATACATTCCACTCTCTGGCCACCTTCTGGACTTCACCCGATGACCCCTATTGCACTCCTGAGCCAGAAACACATCGCCTACTGATAGTCCAATTGTCTAGACCAATTTTCCTGTGGTCTGGACCATATGTTGGTCTAACCCAGACACCCTGGACATTGTTACAGTCATATGAAAGGACAGCCCCATTATTTCTTTTCCTCCCATCCCCAACTCTCTCGCTCTCATTCCTGATGACCCCATAGAGATCTCCAGTTCCATGACTATTGCTCTGCCACACCAACTGTGCAAGTTGCCCAAGATACCCTGAAGGGATGACTAAGACCACTTCACCCTCCCAATATGTGGACAGCCATAAACCGTTCTTCTGGACTTCCTCTTCTTTTTTGTACTTCCACCGATCTCCATTTCTGTCACTTCCACATGGAGTTCTGGACATGATATTCCATTTCCCATGATCTGCTTCTTTTGATCCTTTTAACTCCTTTTGGCTATGGACACCCATGCTCCACTTAGTAGAACCTTTAACCCTGAGGATTCCCATGCCACTCACCTTACCTTATATAAGTCAGATACTTTCTCCTATGTTCCCTAGCTACACCTACCAAGCCTAGTAATCTAGTTCCCCTTCCATGCACCCCAACATATGAGACTGTTTGATCCAGCTGACGCTGTCAAATCCTTGACCCTAGTCTTAGCCAATGCTACTAGGGAATCTACCTCATCACTAGAGCTTCACCTATAAGACTTCGCTCTACTTCAAGTGAACACTGCTAGGTTACTATGCAACCAGCATAACAAAAGAACTAGCTCTCTTCTCTCCCTCTTTGTCATAAGAGTAGAAGACTACCCTCAGAACCTTCAAGCATACTACGATGCCTCTGGAACTTTAAGGAAACAGTCTACACATACTAGGACACCTCTAGACCACACTAGGAATTTGTTCATGCACACTATGAAGCCTCTGAACCCTAAACCCTGATCCTGTTCACACATACTACGATGCCTCTAAACCAGCCATGTCTTACAAGAGCTCATCCAGATGATAGGAAGAAAGACTACACTCTCTCTCTTCCCTTGGATGACGATCCTCTATCACCCGACCTCCCCGAAACCCTTCTCCCGAAAACATTCCCCTTTATCGTCAATGACCACACATAGATGGTCCAGATATGGAAGATGTTACAATCTCCTCAGAGGAGATGGCCTTCTTCCAACAAGAGTATGCACAGTTCCTTGAAGATTGACCCCTGTAGATGTCTCAGTATATGCTGCCCATTTGTTTCTTCTAATGACTCGATGTTCTTGTATTAACACTGCATTCTGTTTCCCTAGTTACCAACCTTCCACATGGAACCTGTTGCCATTCCATTGATCTGTTCCAATTATTGTCCCTTGACTCAACCTGCAGTACTTGACTCATTCCCTCATGGACGTCCATTACTCCTCTAGGATATCTCTCCTTTTGGCCCTTGTAGTTCCTATCCCCATTGCATACATATAAATACCTAATGCCCATATACCAATAGCTCTAAGCTAGTTCTACACAATCCAAGCTTAGTTCTTAGCAACTGCTCGTCTCCATGGTTTGCAGATGACGTGAGACCCCTCAGCAAAAAGTCTTCATTCCACTTCAGACGAAATGCTGCCAAGTTCTATGCATCTGTGTAACAGAAGATGTATGGAGCATAGTTAGCTCTGAGGAACCCTCTGCCCAATATACCCTCAATCCTAAACCTCACAACTATTCCTAGTACAGAGTATCTGTTGCATTAGTTGCTGGTACTGCAGGCGCAGGAACTATTGTTCCCATGGAAGTATCTGCTGCAAAAGAGCCCATCCAGGATTACCCTTACTCCAGAATGGACATTCCCCTTGATATCTACGCCTTTGATGAGTCAACTGAAGAACCCCTGCCACCTCCTTCACCCCCACCTCCTGCTAAGGAACAAGGACATCCTACCCAAAGGACCTTAAGGAAGGAAACGACAGCTGGAATGCCAAAAGACTTCTCTGGCAAACCAAACAAGGCCCAATGGTGGAGTAACACCATGTGAGCATACTATGCAATCAATGACAAGATCTTCTCTCTGCAACAGCAGGTGCTGATCTTCCTCAGTAAGCTCAAGGATGCATGAGGAAGACTCTTTGTGGAACCAATAGTTGAGAAGACCCTAGCTGATGATGAATGAGAATGGCCCTCCCTCACCACTGTCATTCGAGACTTCCTCACTACCTTCTCCCCTCACAACATCACAGCCAGCACCCAGATGAAATTAAGGAAACTCCAACAGAATTTATGAGATAAGGAGAATGGTTTCTCTGATTATGTCACCAAGTTCCAACTTTTTGCAGCCCAGACTGGCATCTCAGACCAAGTCATGCTGATCGACCAACTCAACGACAGGTTAGACCCCAAACTGGTTACTATGATCATTGCCATAGAACAACCTCCAACTACCCTTCATAATTGGATCAACAAGGCTAGCCAGTTCCATGCACAGAAGTCCAGGTTGAACTTGTACTGAAAAGCTAGAATGGTATAACCACTACTCCTGGAACTATTGGAACTCTTCAAGAAGGACCCAGATGCCATGGACATAGATGTCCTCCAAATTGCTCACCCAAAACAGACCAAGATGCTTAAGAAGCTTTGTGTAGCAAAGGTAGTCACTTTCACTCCGGCTATCCTCTCCAATATGAAGGCCCCTTCCATATGAATCCCAGTCTCTATTGCCATCCTGGATAGGTGAAACATTTCCATTCAAGCCTTGGTGGATAGTGGAGCCTCTGGAAACCTTATTGATTTTTCCCTCATAGGAAAATACCAATTGCCAAAATGAAGACTAGTGAAACCACTTATTGCCCAAAATGTAGA
Organism: Strobilomyces dryophilus; assembly: GCA_038089955.1. Classification (NCBI taxonomy): domain Eukaryota; kingdom Fungi; phylum Basidiomycota; class Agaricomycetes; order Boletales; family Boletaceae; genus Strobilomyces; species Strobilomyces dryophilus. The sequence continues at coordinate 9,439 of JBBPLT010000746.1, read as the reverse complement.
CGGAACCATCAACCAAAGTGGAATGGTACACCATAAGGTCTGCCTCATTGTTCACATTGGCAGAGTCAAAGAAGAATGCGACTTCACAGTCATCAACTGTGGAAAGGAGAAGATGATCCTCAGACTTCCCTGGCTTCACACCAGGAACCTGGTTATTGATTGGACCTTGGGAAGATTGATCTATCCCTGAAATCCTACAGACAAGACAACGAAGAAGCTGGCAAATAATGATATCTCATTTGTTACCTTGGGAAAGCCCCGGATTCCCTCATCTTTGATGAACTTTGTGAGAAGGAGTCCATCTCCCCCTTGGAATGTACAATATGAATTCACAAAACTACATTATCCACAGAACTGGCTATGGCAGCCAAGAAGGACAAAGTAAAGCTCCCGCCACAATATGCAGACTTCATAGGAATCTTTGGAGAACCCAAGAATGGAGAACTTCCTCCTCATTGACCCTTTGATCATGCGATTGACCTTGACAAAGACTTCATCCCGAAGGTCACCAAGGTCTACCTCCTTAACCCATTAGAGAAGAAGGCATGCAAAGACTTTGTTGCAGAGCACCTCAAAACTGGAAAGATTGTACCATCCAAGTCCCCACAAGCATCTCCTGTCTTCTTTGTCCCAAAGAAAGATGGAGGACTTCACCCCTGTTAGGATTACCAATACCTGAACTTCCACATGGTGAAGAATGCATATCCCATTCCACTCATCTCTGACCTTGTCGATAAGCTCCAAGGATCCACCCTCTTCACCAAGTTCAACATTTGATGGGGATACAACAACATTTGAATTGAAGAGGAAGACCAATGGAAAGCAGCATTCATCATCCCAGAAGGACTCTTCGAGCCAACTGTCATATTCTTCAGCATGTGCAACTCCCCTCCAACATTCCAGGCATTCATGAACCATATCTTCAGAGACTATATTGCTGAAGGATGGCTCATCATCTACATGGACAATCTCATGGTTCATACTGATGACAACCTTGAGAAACACCGTGAACTTGTTTGCAGGTTTTAAAACAGTTCCAGAAACACGGGTTGTTCCTTAAACTCTCAAAATACCAATTTGAGCAATAAAAGGTGGAATTCCTCAGAATGGTTGTCTCCACTAATGAGATCTCGATGGACCCTGTCAAACTCTCAGCCATCAGGGAGTGGAAGACTCCCTCTTCAATAAAGGCAGTATGGTCCTTCCATGGCTTTTACAACTTCTATCACCACTTTATTCCAGACTTCTCAGTGATAGTAAACCCATTAAATGCCCTCACTCACAAAGGGAAAATGTGGAAATGGACTCCAGAGTGTGAAACAGCTTTTCCCACCCTCCAAAATGCTTTTCTCTCCCGACCAGTACTGAAAATGCTGGATGTTACCAAACTGTTCTCAATCATGATGGACACTTCCCTCACTGCCACAGGAGGAATCCTCCTCCAACTGGATGCCAATGGAAACCTCCACCCTTGCGCCTCTGGCTGAGTGAAATTATGACATCTATGATCAGGAACTCCTTGCAGTCATTAAGGCACTCGAGACATGGTCTCATTACCTTAAAGGAACCAGACATGTGGTTACCATCTTCACTGACCACAAAAACCTCACCTACTTCCAAGCTCCACACAAACTCTCCTGTCGCCAAGCCCAATGGATAATGTTTCTTCAGGACTTTGATCTTCTCTTCATCCACATCCCCAGCTCGAAGATGGCTCCAGCTGATGCCCTTTCCAGGAAGGATGATGTGGACACTTCTGACAACAACTCTGATGTCACTCTCCTTCCTGACAAATTGTTTGTTTGCACCCTCAACACTTGCATCATAGAGCACATCAAGGAAAACATGAAGACTGACCCCACTGCCCAGGACCTGATCAGCACCCTCGCCTCTGGTTTCCTCCTGTTATGCTTGGTCCAGGTAGGGCCAAGCGTAGCCTCGAACGGCAAGGCTGGTCGAAGGCAAGGACAAGGGTTTGACCTAGGGGGTGTCCTCTAGGGTCAAGGGTTCGTGGTTCCCTAGGGGCTTCCTCAGGGAAGGGTCAAGGGTTTGGCCAGGAGTGGCGCGATCGAGGGTTCAAGGGAGCGTCCACTCAAAGTAGGACGAGGACTTAGAGAGTCAAGAGTTCTGAGGCAAGCAAGTGTATTCCAAGAGGATACTCGAGGAGGTTTAGCTTAAGGGAAATACACGAGCAAGCAAGGGTTTATATAGAGAAAGGGAAAGGTATGACTAAGCGGATGAGTCAGAAGAAGTCAAAATGAGTCATCCATAGTAAAGGATGTGTCAGTGTGTTACTAATACAATGGAAGGTCATGGAATGTGTTGGAACGTTCCATCGGTTCTGAAGAAGCAAGAACTAAGAAAAGAACAAATTGAGTCACTGGGTTGTGCTGGCAGAGTACAAAGCAGAAGAGAAAGGAAAAAGGAATCGTAACATTACCCCCTTAGTACGTCCAAAGTTGCAACGAGGAAATTGTCAGAAAGAGGAATAAGAAGGCCCTGGGGAGCCAGTGATGTTGAACCAAGCCACATCGTCATATGCGGCGCCATCGTCGTCATCATACATCCCATTATCATAAGCTTCTTCATCATCGGTGGCCCAGTGCAGGCCAGGGGAGTGCATGTGGGGAGGTCGTCCACCAGTGGAGATGCAGGCAGAGTGGTAGCAGACAGACCAGGAGGAGGATCTGGAGGAAGAGGAAGAGGAGGGAACAGGTGGCGGGGGAGTTCAGTGACAGAGGTAGAGGACCAGGCAGGTCAAAGGATAGTGACCGGGTGCCCAAAGATGACTGTTACAATTTCTTCTTTTCTCTTTCCGCTTCGCACACCACCGGCACAACCCAGTGACTCAACTCGTTCTTTTCTTAGTTCTCACTTCTTCGGAACTGATGGAATGTTCCAACACTTTCCACGACCTTCCATTGTATTAGTAACACGCTGACGTGTCCTTTACTGCAGATGACTCATTCTGACTTCTCCTGACTCATCTGCTTAGTCATACCTTTCCTTTTCTATATAAACCCTTGCTCACTCATGTATTTCCCTTAAGCTAAACCTCCTCGAGTATCCTCCTGGAATACACTTGCTTGCCCCAGAATCCTTGACTCTCTAAGTCCTCGTCCTACTTTGAGTGGACGCTCCCTTGAAACTTCGATCACGCCACTCTTGGCTGAACCTTTGACCCTTCCCTGAGGAAGTCCCCTGGGAACCACGAACCCTTGACCCTAGAGGACACCCCCTAGGTCAAACCCTTGTCCTTGCCTTCGACCAGCCTTGCCGTTTGAGGCTATGCTCGGCCCTACCCGGACCAAGTGTAACAATGACAATAATGGCAGCGATGCTTGTGGCAGTCACTGCAGAAGTGTCCTAGATGATGACATTTATGGCACATGTCCAGGAATTCTGGATGAGTGGGCGGGAGGACTGGATAAACTGTGTCATCGTAACGGTGGACTCAGCCTCGTATTCGGTTGGAGGGTTCCCATAGATGCAGGGAGTTGGTTCCTCGTCAGGAGAGGCAGGCAACAAAGGACGAGGGGATGGTAGGGGGGAATTTCCCAGAATGCTCCACCCAGCATGGACATATTGAGAAGGTGAAGGACGACGGGCAGTTAATTGAGGAAAAGGGAAACGAGGCGGCACAGGGAGTGGTTCCTGTTGTTGGACAGCCACTTGCTGCATGTAGCGGTCTATGTCTGCCATGAATTTGGTCATTCCTAGCTGGTGAAGAGCTATCAGGAGAGCCTCGAGGGTTTCCCGGTGGATGATGTGGTTATGAGTCTGGATCATTCCTCCTTGGGTGGTGGTAGGGACCCAGTTTTGGATGGGGGCAAGGCATTCTATCTGGAGGAAAGCTTGGTACAGGGCGAAGAGTGGGGAATTCATGTCAAGATGAGTGGAGATGGGGATAGTGAGGCGGGGATCGTGCAGTCGTTGAAGGAGCTCTCTTTCACCGGTAGGGTGGAGAGTGTCTTCCCGAAGACGGTGGGCTGCAAGTGGGAGGTCAACAGAAAGGATCGGGAAGGGGGGAGCTGGAAAGTATTCAGACGAGATGTTGGCGATGGAGGTTGGTGCAGGCTCGTCGGCCAGGGTAACGGAGGAGGGGACAATTGAGATGTCATCCCTGAAGAAGGAGACTTCGGAAGAGGAGGGGGAGATGGTAGGACCGATGGACATGATGCGGATTAGGGTGATAGTGGTTTGCTTTTGTCTGGTAGGGGTGGTGGTAGCGGTGTAGAGCACTAGCTCACTCTACAGTGCTATCCATGCATTCTCCCATCATCCACACACCATCCCAGGCTCCTAGACCTCACCCCGAGACAATCCAATCGCCCTGAAATCTTCCCAGGCCTTACATCTCATAGGACCGACATTCTCGGAGCTAAGACCGACGAAGACCGACATTTTTCCCGCGGCCCGAACCACTCTCGGGCCATAGACCGAGAGGACCGACGCTTTTTCCCACGGTCCAGACTATGCATCGGTCCACTCCACAGCTCTCAGGCCACTCTCTTTTACCTCGGCCCACTCTATTTAGGCATTCCCCTGTACCTGACTGCGCTCTGTACCTTAGGTTACAAGGCCCGGCAATTCTCGGACCTACTTAAGGTCATTTAGTGTATTTACACATGTATCTACCTATCTCCTCTTACCTTACCTTCTACCATCCGTTTTCCACCTATCAGACTGCCCGAAAACCCTTCCAATTGCCCGAAAACCCATCTCCCTTCATCCTCGGCCTCTCCTCGACCTCTCCAACCTCAACCGCACTTCGGACTTTTCGGACTCCGCTTTCCCGCACCTTCGGTCCAAGCATCGGTCTATCCTAGGGCTTCTTGGACTTCAGCAAACATCTCGGGCCCCCTTTTGGGTCGAGCATATTGCACCTACAGACCCACACCTGCTGTCCTCCCCAAGGAGGATTGCCGTTTTACAATGTCAAATGTGGGTTTTTTATCATTTTTGGCAGCAATGTCTTTTTCACTCAGTAATTTCCATAACTCATATGGTATTCCGTTGAGGCCTATAGCAGTGCCATTTTTTGTGCAGTATAAGGCGGAGGCTGTCTGGTCCTGAGTGATCTGGTTGTGTAGCACAGAGTCTGCATCGTGGAATTTTTGTGGTTCAGGGATGTTACGGAGGACAAAGGATTGTGCGGTGGTGCGTTCTGGGTTGTCTAGGGTTAATAGATCTTTTGTTTGTAGGTCATTATGGTATTTATAGGCTACATCAGCCATGTTGCTTGTGCATATGGTTATTTTATTCGTTGCAGGGTTGTGAAGGGAGTAGATGATGTCTCTCAGGCATTTTGGTGAGTGTACCTTTGACCAGTATTTATTTATTTTTTCCCCTCGGTCCTGCCAGCATGCTTGGGCCTGGGCATGTGCATTTTTGTATCGTTTGTTTTCTAGGTGATCTAACTCATGTCTTAGGAAGGCAATGTTGTGTTGGGTTTCATGGTTACTGTCTACATCCTCTTGTTGTTCACTCATACGCATGTCTTGTTTGATTGTCTCTATTTTATTTGTGAGTTTCGCAAGTTGTTTTTTAGCTAATTGTTTTGCAAGCAATGTGATTTGTGTTTTGAAGGTTGACCACAGTCGTTGGGGTTGTTGGTCAGCTTTCTGAGGGTCAGTAAGACTCTCTAGGTCTTGTTGCAGGGTTTTTCCTTGTTTGATAATCTTATCAGTTAGTGTTTTATCAGACAGTAGTGTGAGGGGCCAGGTCCACTGCCCGGGGCCTATGTACGGTGATTTTTTTGGGGTGAGTCTTACGAGTACCATGTGGTGGTCCATTGGGATCATTGTTGACGTGATGTCCCAGTCAAAGAGTGATTTGTTGAGTGACCACTTTGTGTATATGCGGTCGATGCGGGACATTGAGTGCGTGGTTGCTTGTGAAGGTGAAAGTATGTGTGGTGGGGTTTTCATGTCACCATTCATCCTGTAGGTTCAGGGCATTTTTGAAGTCTTGGAGTGCAGCCGAGGCGGTTGTGTCATCGGCATGAGCTGGTGCTCGGTCAATTGGGTCTTCGACTATATTAAAGTCTCCAAGTGCGACGTCAATTGTCATGATGTTCTTTTCAAGTAGTTTCACATTGATTGAGGACCAGAAGGAGGAGTGTTCATTATGTCGGTTAGGTGCATAGATGTTTAGGATGGTTATATTGTTGTTATTGTGTAGTGTCAGTTGTACCAGGAGAGCTCTTCCTGGTATGAGCTCATGCAATACTATCTTTTTATATGATACTTTCTCTTTGTTAATTATGATTGCAACTCCGGCTGATGAGGTCGGTCGTTCAGGATCTGTCGAGTGTATCGTGGTCATTCGATGGCCATATAGTTGATTGACTTGGTCGGCATATGATTAGTTCAAGTGTGTTTCCTGCATGCACAATATACTAATTTGTTTTTCTCATATTGTATGGGCTATTGTCGACCATTTCGAGATTGGGTTATTATCATTTAGGGTGGTGGCATGGTGACCCTTTATGTTGAGGGTTGCTAGTAGGAGATTTGTGTAGCATTGTTTTTTCACAGGAGGGTGGAGGTGTCTCAGTACATTTGCCAGACATGTCCAGTCAGGGTGTGTATTGGATGGGGTGCCATTGGCTGGTATGCCATGTGGTGTCCAGTCAGCTTGTGGGGGTTGGTTCGAGTTTGTGTTTTCAGTTTGTGGGCTGTTAGCCGCTCTCACAAATCCACCTTCCGTCGCCCCTGATTCATCCCAGAGGGGGTCCCCAGTGGTTCTGTGGACCCCCTCTTCGAAACTGGGGAGCCTAGTACCAGAACCATGCATAAGACCATTGTTAATTGGGGGGGAAATGATGACGTTGGTGGTCGATTTTACTCATGTCTGCCGCCTGACCGCTAAGCAGGTGAGGAGGACTTATCCCAGTCACTCACGGGGGATTTATGTTAGGGTAGATGTAGAGGGTGGCACAGACCACGGTCTCTCCATGTCTGCTAACTTCGCCAGGGCTGCTGGCTGTGGAAGTCCATGGCCTAAATAGGCCGCCGCAAATGGGGCACTACCTGCTTTCCTGTCCCGCATATGGTCAGTAGGTTTGGGCGGGTAGGTATATGTATAGTCAGGCAGACCCGTTGCCCCTTTGGGTCCACATCAAGTCACATCGTGTTAGGGTGGGTGCGTCTGTGTGGACTCATTTTGATCACATCGTGAATGTTAGTTAGGTTGAACATTATGCATTTTTGGCCTGGTTCTATAGTAGGTTCAGGGAGGGTGGTGGGCATGACGCACGCATAGTAAGTATGGGTGGGTATCGACTTATTACAGGTGTGATATATGGGTAGGTAGGGCAAAGGTGGTAATGACTGGGAGTGTGAGCAGGTGGGAATAGTATGTACGGGGTATGTATATCATGGTTCTGGTTTAATCGGTTTTGGTATGTATGATGTCGGAAGATAGTGGTGGATTTGGTTAGTTGAGGGGTAGTAGCATGGTTTTTAAGTGTGTTTGTTACCCCGGCACTTGTTATTGTTGTTATTGTCCTTAGGTGGTTGTGTTACATGGACGGTTTGTTTGGGTCCAATCCATCCATTAATGTTTGGAAAGGGGCACATGCCGGTTGGGTGCATGAAACATAGGCATAGCTGGCATTGACAGAGTGGTGCTCATTTCCCAACACTGTTCAAGGGGTCGACATAGTGGAGTTGTTCTAGTTGGAGCCAAATCTCTTTCCATGTCTCGGGGTCTTTGGTGGGGATCGACGTGAAAACATTGTAGATTGGGTCGTTCAGGCTATACTGTCATTCTGATGCAAGAAACAGTGAGGATTGCCGTTAGAATAGTGATGCAATTTCACGAGGATTGTATTGATGCATGAAAATGCTAGACAAGGCCAGTATGAGCGACCCTCTCCCGCTGCTAATGCATTACATTGATGCATGAGAATGCTCGACAAGGCCAGGATGCGCTGTTACGCTCGGGTCGTAACAGCAAGCTCTGAGAGCTTATCAGAGCGTAAATCGCCATTATCGGACAAGATCTGGCTGCAAGACCAGCTTATCAAGTCCTTGATCAAGCACGGGCCTTGATTTTTTTCCTCACGAATGCTGTGCATTCTTATCTTATCTTATCACAGTGTGGCTGTGCCATCCACTATCTTATCTGTGGCAGTGCCACAGCTATCTCCTCGATTAGATGGAGGCAGTACCTCTATCTCCCGACCCTAGACTGTTGCCACTCGTTCCACACTTCCCTGGAGCCTGGACAGCAGAACCCCCTTAGAAGTGCCGGCAGTGCCGCCACACCCCCCCTTTAGAGAGGCTAGACCTCAATCTAGACTTCCAACGACTCATGGTCAATGGCCACAGCCTTGCCCTCTGTCCATGACATCACCACCCTCTTTCTTATCTATCAGGGCAGTGCCCTTCTAGACCCTTATTTATGGAAGCCTGGTCGCTTCTACCCCTATGCCTGGTAGGCTGTGCCTCCTTCTCCATCTCACAGAAGCACTGGCTTGCTTCTTATGCTTCTCTTCTGTGATGACCGAAACACTGGTATGTTTCACATTATGTCTTCCATTCTGCCACCCCCTTGATGGTGATGGCACCTCATGTTATGGAAGCATGCACTGGTTTACATGCGGACTCCTCATGCCTAACCTATCCTTCTATGGTACATTCCTATGCAGGGTATAGGGTATGAACTGCCTTTCTTTATATGGTCCTGCATCTGTAGATCAGAGCACCACATGTACATACATATAATGTGTGTATATAAGCCAAGGGGCTTGCACTGGACGTCCTCCAGTCAAGTTCACTTGGGTTTGGACCTCCCTAAGCCTGCCCAGCTTTGATTCCAACACCACCCCCTCTCCTCAAGACTCCCTGGTGTTGGTCTATGTTCACATACGGGGTAGCCTAAGACCTTGATGGTTTAGGGTTGTATCATGCGCAACCATATCCCGCTGCTAATGCATCACGTACATGCTCGCTGATGGTGCTGATGCATCACGCATGATCCCCAATGTGCCGCTGTTGACCTCTCACCCGCCCAGTCCTACTGTTACTAGGGTATGTCAGTCTGGGCGCTTGCCTGAACCACCAACGATGTTCGGACTGGGCAGTTATTATGTACTATCATTGGCAGTCTACCCGAAGTGCTCCATCGTATTAGCTAGTGTGTCCCTCATATTTAACATGGTGAACACTGAGTACTTCCAACTGGTGATGCATCAATATCTCTGGACGTTCAGCACAGTAATGCATCAACAAGCTCCGTCGCGGCGCATGCGCACACATGGTGGCCCTGCCTGCGCTCTCGTCCTTGCCTGCTGTTACGCTCGGATCGTAACAGCAAGCTCTGAGAGCTTATCGGACAAGATCTGGCTGCAAGATCAGCTTATCAAGTCCTTGGTCAAGCACGGGTCTTGATCTTTTTCCTCAAGAATGCTGCGCATTCTTATCTTATCTTA
>JBBPLT010000745.1:0-13823 GCA_038089955.1 Strobilomyces dryophilus | reverse complement strand
TATAAGCCAAGGGGCTTGCACTGGACGTCCTCCAGTCAAGTTCACTTGGGTTTGGACCTCCCTAAGCCTGCCCAGCCTTGATTCCAACACCACCTCCTTCCCTCAAGACTCCCTGGTGTTGGTTGACATTCACATAAGGGGTAGCCTAAGACCTTGATGGTTTAGGGTTGTATCAGTTGCATAGTAACCTAGCAGCACTCACTCAAAGTAGAGTGAAGTCTTACAGATGAAGCCAAGTACATTCTGTGGACTTGGTGGAAAGGTGTTCTCCCTAATAACCTTAGTAAAGGCTAGGGTCAAGGGTTCGATAGTGTTAGCTTAGATCGAACGGTCTCACGTGAGGAGTGCATGGAAGGTGGACTAGATTACTAGGCTTGGTAGGTGTAGAACTAGCTAGGGAACATGGAAGAAAGTACACGACTATATATACTGGTAAGACAAGGGGTGGGAACCTTCAGGGTTGAGGGTTCTACTAGATGAGGTGCAGGTGTCCGTGGTTAAAAATAGACAAAGGATCAAAGGAAGTGGATCATGGGAATGGAATAGCATATCCAGAACTCCATGTGGAAGTGATGGAAATGGAGTCGGTAGAAATACAAGAAGAGAAGGTCTGGTGCAGTCTGGCTGCGGTTGCTGCGCTTTGAAGGGCAAAGGGTTTCTAGGCGTCCTTCCTGGGTATCTTGGGTAACCTACGTGCTAGGTGTGCCGACCTCCCTTTCCCTTGTTCCACATGGAGTTCCAGACATGCCATTCTGTCTTTCCATGTTCCGCTTTCTTTGATCCTTGTTTCCCTCACAACACAAACATCCATTTCTCCTCTAGGGTATCTCTCCTTTTGGCCCTTGTAGTTCCCATCTCCATCCAGAATGTATAAATATCTGATGCCCATATACATATTTTAGCTCCAAGCTAGTTCTATGCAATCCAACATAGTTTCTAGTGACTGCTTGCTCGACAGTTTGAGTCTTGTGAGACCCTTCAACAAGTCTTTGTTCCACTTGGATGGAACACTGCTAGGAGCTACACAACCAGTGTAACAAGTATGGGGGCCAAGAGGGGGTAGGGGAGCATGGTGATATAGTCATAGAATTTGACTGCATCAAAGGCATCAATAAGGAATCCATGGAGTTCCTGAAGGGCATTGCCCACTTCAGGTTGTTCTGCACCTTCATTGCAAAGGTGAAGGCAGAGGATCAAGTGGGCATGATATGCATAGATGAGTACAGGAAGTATCAGATGTTGAATGAATTAATAGAGTTGTTTGGGAGCAAGGAGGATGGGTGGGGAGTCAAGGACCATGGCATATATCAAATGAATCGTAACAATAGGAAGGGCCATGAGGAGGAGACAATCATTCACTTGAGGGTTAAGAGGGATGGACATGATGTTATATTTTTGCTGGTAGGGAGGAGGGTTTTTATAGGGGAACATTCCCATCTGTCTTAATTTCCTCCCCAACCGTTGGTGTTACTATCCCAGCCATTGCTATGATAAGGGCCAGCATATCTCCACTCATGATTGGACATCTCTATCAAAGCAGCAAACCCAAACTGGAACTGAATTCCGCAATAGCAGATCAGGAATAGTGGGGGCACTCAGGAAAAGGGTAAGGGTGAGAGTGGCAAAAGTGAGTTCATGGGAGGAGAGTTCGATGAAGAAAAAGGCCATTGCTAGCTGCAAAAGGAGGGGAAGCCATGAGGGTGTTTCCTTTTGTACTCCAGGAGTTCTGCTGTGGCATGTCAAAGGTTCCCTTCCAGTTCCCAGGTGTTCTTCAAGGGGGCATAGCCTTTCCAAGAGATAAGGTATTGCCTCTGATTCCAAGGTCTGTGGTGGGCAAATATCACCTCAATTTTGTATTTCTCTTCTCTGGCAATAAGATCAGGAGGTGGATTGAGGAAGTTGGGGCTGTGTTCCTGAGTTTCATGAAAGAGGGAGAGAAGGGAAGCATAGAAGACATTGTAGATCTTCCATCCAGCAGGGAGTTTGAGATGGAAGGCCACCAGAGATAGTACCTGGGTGATTTCAAATGGTCCTTCTCTTCTAGGGGCTAATTTCTGCAAGGCATAGTTAATATAGAGATTTCAATTGTCTAGCCATACCTTATCTCTGACTTTTCATTTTTGAAGTCTTGAGAAGATCCATTCTTTCATGATTTGTTGGGATCTCTTATGGGTGGCAAGGGCTTCAGATCAGGTGGAGTCTAGTTCCATGAGGCAGGTTTCTGGGGCAGAAAGAAAGGTTTTTTCAATTGGAGAATAAGCTCTTGGTTCATATCCAAGAATCAGGGAAAATGGTGTTTTTATAGTAGAAAAGTGGACAGAGGAGTTGTGATGGAATTCTACCATTAGGAGTAAAGAGAAGCACCATTCTGGGTGTCCCTCACAGAAGATTCAGAGATAGGTTTCAAGTTCCTAATTGGCTCATTCTGTTTTGCCATCAGTCTGTGAGTGGTAAGTGGAGGAGAGAGCTATGTCATAGTCAAGGAGGTAGGCAAGTTCTTGTATGAAGGCAGACACAAATTGTGGGCCACAGTCAGAGATGACTTGGTCATGTAGCCCAACATGTGTAAAGATATTTTTGAAGAAAAGATTGGCAACTCCTGCTGCATCTAGATTTTTGTGACAGGGTGAAAGGATTACCCCCTTTGTAAGGCCATGGTTAACCATGACCATAATGAAATCAAACCTGTTGAAGAGGAAGAGCCCAATAATGAGATCAACAGAGAGTTGCTGGAAAGGGTGGGTAGTGGCAGAGTCAAGAGGGAAGAGTGTGGGAATGGTAGAATGTGTGTTGACCTTGGTACTCTGGCAAACCACACAGCCATTAATGAAGCAGCATATGAAGGAGGACATACCCAGCCAATAATCCTTCTGAAGAAGGTGGAAGGTGTAGAAGATACCACCATGGCTGCCAGTAGAGGAGTCATGAATGGAACGGACAAGGTCCTGGTGGGTCTCAGGTGAAATATAGAGACAGCCCTTGAAGTAAAGGTTGGTCCCATCAAAGTGCTAGTCATGTAGGGTGGAGCGGAGTAGCAGGAGAAACCCAGATTCAAGGGTTTTTACAAGGTATTGCATAGTGGGATTGAGGGTGGTGTTTTCAGCAATATAGGTTATAATGCAGGCATCAAGGGTGCAAACAAAGAAATTCTCAGAAAGAAGGATTACTTTGGCATTGTCATCCAAAGTGTCCACCACATTTTGTCTAGAGAGGGCATTGGCTGGTGCCATTTGAGAGCCTAGGACATAAATGAAGAGAAGGTCAAAGTCTTTGAGGACCATTATCCAGCAGGCTTGGTGGTGGTTGAGTTTATGGGGTTGCTTGAAATATGTGAGGTTCTTGTGATCTGTGAAGACCATTATGTAATGAGGGGTTTCCTGGAAATAGTGACACCATTGTTCTAGGGCTTTGATGACTACAAGAAGTTCCTAATTGTAGATGTCATAGTTGCACTCAGTATGGGTGAAGGTTTCAGAGAAGTAAGTGCAAGGGTGAAGATTCCTATTAGTATCCTCTTGCATTAGGACCCCTCTAGCTGCAGTGAGGGAGGCATCCATCATAATGGAGAATGGTTTTGAGATGTCTAGCATAGCAAGTACAGGCTGGGACAGGAATGCCTCCTGAAGGCAGCAGAATGTATTCTCACATTGTGGGGTCCAAATCCAGGCTTTTTCCTTGTGAGTTAGTTCATAAAGGGGGCAGGTGATCTTGGAAAAGTCAGGGATGAAATGTCAGTAGAAGTTGCAGAATCTGATGAAGAAGTGAACAGCCTTGTTAAACAGAAGTGGGGGGTTTCCAGTCCTCAATTGCCCAGAGTCTAGTGGGGTCCATAGAGATAGTGTCAGTAGAGACCACTATTCCAAGGAATTTGACCTTGTGCTGTTCAAATTGGCATTTCAAAAGTTTGAGAAAAAGACTGTTTTCCTCTAAGCATTGTAAGACTTCATGAATGTATTCCTAGTGGAGGGGCATGTCATCAGTGGAGTGAATAAGGAGATCGTCCATGTAAATGATTAACCATCCTTCAATGATGTAATCTTTGAAAATATGATTCATGAACACTTGGAAGGTGGAGAGAGAGTTGCACATTCCAAAGAACATAACAGTGGGTTCATAGAGGCCATCAGGGGTGATGAAGGCTGCCTTCCACTGATCTGAGGATTTGATCCAAACATTATTGTATCCCCATCATATGTCAAATTTGGTAAAGAGTTTTGATCCTTTGAGTTTGTCAATGAGATTAGAAATGAAAGGAAGGGAATAAGTATTCTTTACCATATGGGTGTTAAGGTAACGGTAATCCTAGCAGAAACAAAGTCCTTTATCTTTCTTTGGGACAAAGAAGAACAGGGATACCTGAGGGGACTTCGAAGGAACAATTTTGCCACTCTTTAGGTGTTTGGCAATGAATTTCTTGCATATGTTGCATTCCCAAGGGTTGAGTGGGGATATCTTTGCCACTTTTAGGACAAATTCTTTTCCTAGATTGATAGCATGGTCAAAGGGGCAGTGAGGGGGAAGCTCTCTAGGTTTCAGTTCTCCAAATACTTTGGCAAATTGTTTATATTGTTTGGGGAGTTGTTGTTCATTCTTTTTGGCTTTCATAGACAGCTCAGTAGAGATAGTAGTCTTTCAAATCAACAATTTGGCTTGTTCAAGTGGGAAGAGGTGAAGACATCACAACCAGCATTGTTCGATGGTGGAGGATGGAAGCCAGGGGAGTCCTAGGATCATATTCTCCTTTCCACAGTTAAGGACTAGAAACTCCTTCTTTGACATTTCCTAAGTGGAGGAAAATCTTGACCTTGTGGTAGATAATTCCTCCTTGGTTCTTGGTTCCATCTATATTTTGGGCTTTAAGAGGTTTTGCCATCCTTTCCTTTTTAAGTGATACTTTTTGACTAAGGTCCAGTCGATAAAGTTTCCTGAGGCCCCACAATTGATAAGAGTGTTAGTGTTAACAATTTTTACTCCAGCAAAGGCAAAGAATGAGATGGGAATTCACATTGAGTGAGCCTTTGTATCGGATACTAGTATAGGAGCAATCATAGTAGTAGGAAGTTGTGACATCAATGCACTTCTCCCTTTTAAAAATCCTTTTCATTAGAGAGTTTCATAGCCCATACCTCTATGGATTCTTCTGGGTTTCTTCATTACCAGAGTTTTCTTCATCATTCTTGTAGCACACTTTGAGGACCTTGAGTATATCTTGAAAAGAGATCCCATTCTTCTTTCTGATAGAAGAGATATACTTGTCAACCTCCATGGTTTCTATTTCCATGGTTCAAAAGTGGATGAAGGTTGTCTTTGGTTTTGCCTTGGGACCTCTCTTTTGTTCTTAGTTCCTAGGGTGGTTCTGGATAGAGCAACCTTTCTTATGGCAAATAAAGCAAAGGTTGTTGTGAATGTGTCAAGTGCATTCAATGGGAGAGAGGTGTACAGAGTTGACATCCATGGTGTTTGGGTTGCATCTGTGGGGGGAGTCTCTAGGGAGGAGGTGCCTGACTATCCTTCCTTTTCAGTACCATTCTAGTCAAGTCTTCTGGATATGAAACTTGCTAGCCTTTTTGATCCATTCTGCAAGAGTTGTGGGGTGTTTCCATGGAGATGATCATATTGGTGATTTCTGGATCAAGTCCTTTGTTGAACCAGTCAATAAGGGTAACTGGATCAATGATCCTAGACTTGGCAGCATAGTGTTGGAATTGGTAACATAGTCCAAGAACTCATTTTCTTTATCTTGAAAGTTCTGGAAAAAGTGGGAAAGTTTGCTGTGGGTGGTGGCATTTTTATCATGAGGGGTGAAGGTGGTGAGAAAGTCCTGCATGATCTCTCTAAGGATCAGCTTCTTCTCTTCTTCCACAACCAGATCAAGAAGTTTTTCTATATATGATTCAGCAAAGAACTGTCCTTTACCTTTGTTCATCATGTTGAGAAATATGAGTCACTTCTGGCCAGGAGAGTATACCTGGTCATTGATGGCAAAATAAGCTTTCATGGCATTGCACCACCAGTGAGTATCCTATGGATCCCTGGAAAACCTGTCAGAAAGTCCTGCCTTTATTTCTCTGGTGCAAGTTTCAGTATCAGCTGAGTTCATGAGGGGGTTCAGGGCTGATTGTTTTGTGGTGGGGATGTCTAGGGCTCCTTCAAAGTCTTGAAGCATGAGAGATGATGGAGAGACTGATCCTTCAATGAGTAATCCTCTCTCTCAAGGTGGAGATGATTCCCTAGTTGGTTCTGAAGTCAGCGTAAGCCTGATAGTGTGGACTGTGTGACAAGGAAGAGGGAAGGAGAAGATGGATGTTCAAGAGGATTTGGTGATATGTCCGGAGAGGGCTTGTGTAAGTTCACTGGGAAGGAAGAAGAGGCTGGAGGGCTTAGATTCATTGCTGTCAGAAGAGTCGGCTCTGAAATGTTTATTGAGTGAGCTTCTCCCTTCTCCAATGAGGAGGGGAGAAGTGGAAAAACTAGTTCTTTTGTTATGCTGGTTGCATAGTTCCTAGCAGCATTCCATCAAAAGTAGAATGACAATTTATCAAGGAGTCTCATAAGACTCAAATCATCGAGGCAAGCAGTTACTAGAAACTACACTAGTATTGTGTAGAACTAGCTTAGGGCTAGAGTACATACATGAGCATCGGGTATTTATATATTCTGGATGAAGAAAGGAACTATGAGGGCCAAAAGAAGAGGTATCCTAGAGAAGAAACAGATGTCTGCATTGTGAAGGGAACAAGGATCAAGAATATGAGATAAAGAATAAAGGAAGTAGAATATGGGAGAATGGAATGGCATGTCTGGAACTCTGTGTGGAAACGATGGAAACAAAGATTGGTAGAAGTACAATAAGTAGTGAGTCACAGTAAGACCTGGGTGAGGGGACACCCAGGAGTCATAGTAGTGGATCTTGGGCATGATAGGCTCAACCAAAAAGGGGGCCCAAGATATTTCCTGAAGTCCTGGAGGCTTGGGAATGGACTGATGCTTGATCCAAGGGCACGGAAAACTAGAGTTTGAAAGACTTATTAGTCAATTAAGTGAGGAGAGGTTGGTGAGATGTTGGTAAGGTGTGAGAGGGCTCTCAGATGAAGGAGAGGAGCTAGCTGGATGTTTGGCAAGTGGTAGGATGGTAGGTAAAAGCTAGATACATGTGTAAATACTTGAAACCAGCTTAAAAGGGGGTTGGGATGTACCAGGCTTTGTAAGTAAGATACAAAACCCTAAATAGACTGGTCCAAGTGTAAATAAAATAAGTAGACTGAGATAGTCTGTGCAAGACCAATGTATGGTCCAGACTATGGGAAAAAGTGTCAGTCAACTGGTCTTGCAGTTCACTGGCCCTGGGTGTCATAGGGATAGACTAGTGGCATGTCTGGGGTGTCTGTGTTAAACCAATATGTAGTCCAGACTGTGGGAAAGTTGGTCCAGACTATTGGACTATCAGTGTGTGATGGTTTTTGGGCTCAGGAGTGGAATAGTGGTTGTCAGGCAAAGTCCAGAAAGTGGGCTGACAGTGGGATGTACATGTAGAGCAAGATCAAACTCTACAATGGTTGTAAGGGAAACAAAAGAAACAAACGATGGTATATTTCAAATACCTTTATTGGTCCCATGTTTCCAGAACTGGGCAAACTCTTGATGGAAGTACTCACACTCTTCAAGAGAGATTGTAACAATCAAAAGATGGTGGAATCAGTGTAATTTTTTACAGACAACAACAGAAAAGTGGTAGAATATCAGTAGTAACAGCTTAAAAATTATTTGCAACATTTTGATTGTAAACTAACCAAAATGGCATCCAATGGCACACATTTATGCTATGAAACCAAAGAAATTGTAAATGGTGTTAAAATCTGCCAGGATTGTATGATTGCTTATCCATTAACACTGGAAGGCCTACTAGTGGCAGCATGATGATAGCACTGTCAGGGATGTGTGATCAATTGTAGTTGATTGGCCTACAAGCACACTGATGTTCAAACAGCAAGGAGACAAGGGTGTTTTGTGCAGATGTAGTGTTACTAGAGATTACAGGCCAAAAATATGTGAGGGACTTATGGGGTGATGTGTGCACAGCTAGAGCCAGTAGCCTAAGAATCAGATAGTTCAAAGCTTTGATAATCTGTCAATGATTTTTTGTAAAAATAGATGAATGGCTGATTTACCACCTGATTCCTGGAATCCCAGTGTTTTCTTTGGAGGTGCATTTGTGGCACTTTGAATAATCACATTGTTCTGTGTCTGGCTATGCATATGCAATTACAGAGTACTTGACTGCATGGTGGAGGTGCTCTTTCTCATCCAACTATGTGTGTTACAGTTACTTGAGAGGACGGCCCCATCCTTTCTTTTCCTCCCATCCCCGACTCCCCAACCCTCGTTCCTGACGCTTCGTTCCTTGACGATGAACCCATGGAGACCTCAAGCCCTTCCACTCCAGCTCCGCCATGCGTAGCGCGTAGGTTACCCAAGATACCCAGGAAGGACGCCTAGAAACCCTTCACCACCCAAAGCACAGCCCCGCAGCCGCAACCTCCGCAGCAAGGCCATGCTGGACTCTTCTCTTCTCTTCTTGTACTTCTACCGACTCCGTTTCCATCACTTTCACACAGAGTTCCGGACTCGCTGTTCCATTTTCCCATGATCCGCTTCCTTTGATCCTTTTGTCTCCTTTTGGCCACAGACACCCACACCCTCATCTAGTAGAACCCTTAACCCTAGGGGTTCCCACCCCTTGCCTCACCAGTATATAAGTCGGGTACTTTCTTCCATGTTCCCTAGCTAGTTCTCCGCTTAACCAGCATAGTAATCTAGTCCATCCTTCATGCACTCCTCGTGTGAGACCGTTTGATCTAGTCAACGCTATCGAACCCTTGACCCTAGCCTTCATCCAAGGTTATTAGGGAGAACCCCTTTTTGCCCAGTCCGCAGAATGTACTAGGCTTCATCTATAAGACTTCGCTCTACTTTGAGTGAGCGCTGCTAGGTTATTATGCAACCAGCGTAACAAAAGAACTAGCTCTCTTTCCTCCCTCTTCGCCACAAGAGTAGGAGACTACCCTCGAACCTCCAAGCATACTACAATGCCTCTGGAAACTATAAGAAACGGTCTATGCATACTAGGACGCCTCTAGACCCAGGAACTGTTCATGCACACTGGACGCCTCTGAACCCTAAACCCTGATACCATTCACGCATACTACGACGCCTCTGAACCAGCCATGTCTAACAGGAGCTCACCCAGACGACCAGAAGAAAGACTTCACTCTCCCTCTTCCCTTGGATGACGATCCCCTCTACACCGACCACCCTGCAACCCTTCCCCCGAAAACGTTCCCCCATATCGTTGACGACCACGTGTTGAAGTTCCTGACATGGAAGACATGCAAAGCACGACTAGCTCCGCAGAACCCTCTGCCCTATGCCCTTCGGCAAAAACCCTTAACCCTGATCCCCGCAACTATTCCCGGTACGGAACATCTGTCGCATCCATCGCGGGCACCACTGGCGCTGAAGCCATTGCCCAAATGGACATATCCGCTCCAGAAGAACCCACAGATCCGGTCCAAGAGTACTTTGGAATGTACACCCCACTTGACCCAGAAAGCATGGACGAATCCACTGAGGAACCACCACATCCTTCACCTCCACCTCCAGCTGAGGAATGAGGGCGCCCTACAAAATGGACTTCCAAAAAGGAGATGGCAGCCAGGATCCCAGACGATTTCTCCGGCCAACCAGACGACACTCGATGGTGGAGGAACACCATGTGAGCATACTACAAAATCAACAACAAGGTTTTCTCCCCACAGCAACAGGTATTAATCTTCCTCAACAAGCTCAAAGATGCCCGAGGAAGACTCTTCGCAGAACCTCTGGTAGAAAAAGCCCTGAACAACAATGAAAGGAAAAGACCATCTATTTCCTCCGTCATTAAAGACTTCCCCACCACGTTTTCACCATACGACACTCCCGCCCATGCTCGAATGAAACTCGGCAAACTCTGACAGAATTTACGTGACAAGGAGAACGGCTTCTCGGACTACATCACTAAATTCCAACTCCTCGCCTCCAGGACAGGCATAACGGACCAAGTCACCTTGATCAATCAGCTCAACAACGGAATGGATCCAGAACTGGTCATGATGATCATCGCCATAGAGCACCCCCCGACCACCTTTCTCGACTGGATTAACAAGGCCAGTCAATTCCACGCACAAAAGTCCCAGCTGGACTGGTACCAAAAAGGAAGGACAGTACAACCCTTCCTCTCAGAAACCCAGAAACATCCCAAAAAGGATCCGGATGCGATGAACGTAGACACCATCAAGATCTCCCGAAAAGGAACTAGGAAGCCAAAGGAACTTCGCATAGCAAATGTGGCTACATTCGCTCCAACCATCCTCTCCAATACAAAAGCTCCTTCCCTACGAATTACGGTCAAAATAGCCATCCCCGATAAAAAGGTACTCCTAATCCAGGCCCTGATAGACAGTGGAGCCTCAGGAAACCTCATCGACCCAACTTTGGTCGAACGGTATCGTTTCCCAAAGAAACGACTAGCAAAACCACTCATTGCCCAGAACGTCGATGGAACTATAAACAAAAATGGAATGGCTTGCCACAAGGTCGGCCTTACAATTTATATCGAAGGAGTCAAGGAAGAACACGACTTTACCATCATCAACTGCAGGAAAGAAAAGATGATCCTCAGACTCCCCTGGCTTCACACCAGAAACCCAGTGATCGACTGGACTTCGGGAAAGATCGATCTAACCCCAAAACCATACAGACAAGACAACGAAGAAGCAGGCGAACAATGATATCTCGTCCGCTATCTGGGGAAGGCACCAGACTCCATTATCGCTAACGAACTTCGAGAAAGGGAATCTCTCTCCCCTCGAGAACGAGCGATCAGGATACGTAAAACCACACTATCCACGGAATTGGCTATGGCGGCCAAGAAAGACGAAATAAAGCTCCCGCCACAATACACAGATTTTAAAAGAGTTTTTGAAGAACCCAAGGACGGCGAATTTCCTCCTCACCGCCCATTCAACCATGCCATCGATCTAGACAAGGACTTTATTCCGAAAGTCGCAAAGGTATATCCTCTCAACCCACTAGAACGGAAAGCATGCAAAGAGTTCATCGAGGAACACCTCAAATCAGGGAAGATCATACCATCCAAATCCCCTCAAGCATCCCCTTTCTTCTTTGTCCCGAAGAAAGATGGCGGAGTTTGCCCCTGTCAGGATTACCGCTACCTGAACTCCCACACAGTAAAAAACGCATATCCCCTCCCCCTCATTTCCGACCTCGTCAATAAACTACAAGGATCCACTCTTTTCACAAAGTTCGACGTCCGATGGGGATATAACAACATACGGATAAAAAGGAAGACCAATGGAAGGCCACATTCATCACTCCAGAGGGACTTTTTGAACCAACAGTAATGTTCTTTGGGATGTGTAACTCTCCCCCGACCTTCCAAGTGTTCATGAACCACATCTTTGGCGATTACCTTGCTGAAGGATGGTTAATCATCTATATGGACAACCTGATGGTCCACACCAACGACAATCTCGAACGACATCGGGAACTTGTCCGCAAAGTCCTCAAACGTTTTCAGGAACACGGTCTATTCCTCAAACTCTCGAAATGTCAGTTCGAGCAACGAAAGGTGGAATTTCTTGGCATGGTTGTCTCCGCCAATGAAATCACGATGGACCCTGTCAAACTCTCTGCCATCAAGGAATGGAAAACCCCGACCTCAGTCAAGGCAGTACGATCCTTCCTCGGATTCTGTAACTTCTATCGCCGCTTCATTCCACATTTCTCTGTGATAGTTCACCTGCTCAACAACCTCACCCACAAAGGGAAATTGTGGAAATGGACCACTGAGTGCGAAACAGCCTTCTGCACTCTCCAAAGAGCTTTTCTTTCTAGACCGGTATTAAAGATGCTGGATATTACGCAGCCGTTCTCCATTATGACGGATGCATCTCTCACTGCCGCAGGAGGGATTCTCCTCCAAGCCGATGCGAACGGAGACCTTCACCCCTGCGCATACTTTTCCACAACCTTCGCTCTGGCGGAGCGCAATTACGACATCTATGACAGGGAACTCCTAGCTGTCATCAAGGCCCTCGAGACTTGGGCACATTACCTTAAAGGAACTGGGCACGTGGTCACTGTATTCACTGACCACAAAAACCTCACCTACTTCTGAGCCCCCCAAAAACTCTCTCACTGACAAGCACGCTGGATGATGTTCCTCCAAGACTACGACCTCCTCTTCGTCCACGTCCCAGGATCAAAGATGGCCCTGGCTGATTCCCTCTCCAGGAAAGACGAAATAGACACCACGGACAACAATACCAATGTCACTCTCCTCCCAGATCAGTTGTTTGTTCGCGCTCTTGACACTTGTATCGTCGAGTGCATCAAGGAAAACACGAAGACTGACCCCACTGCCCAGGATCTTGCCAGCACCCTCGCTTCTGGCTTCCTTCCCCTCCCCTGCACATGCAAGGAGGACTGGTTCTTCGACGAAACCAACCTCTATTACAAAGGCCACCTCTATATTCCCCCGGAACCACGCCACGACTTGGTAAAATCGGTTCATGACTCAGCCACGGGAGGCCATGGTGGTATCTTCCGAACTCTCCAACTCCTTCAACGGGACTATTGGTGGCCCGGCATGGGCATGTTTATTTGCCGCTTTGTTAATGGCTGTGCTGTCTGCCAGCAAAACAAGGTCAACACTCACCCTACCGTCCCTCCCCTCTCCCTGCTCACCACCACCGCCACCCGCCCCTTCCAGCAACTTTCCATTGACCTGATCACCGGCCTCCCGCCTTCTGCCAGTTTTGATTCCATCATGGTCGTGGTAGACCATGGGCTTTCGAAGGGGGTAATTTTCACCCCTTGTCACAAGACACTCGATGCTGCCAGCCTTGCTGTACTCTTCTTCGACAAGATTTTCCCTCGCTTTGGCCTCCACGACCGCCTCATTTCTGATCGCGGACCATAGTTCGCCTCTGCATTTGCTAGAGAACTTGCCCGACTCCTCCAATACGACGTAGCACTCTCCTCCGCTTATCACCCGCAAACTGATGGAGAAACAGAATGGGCAAATCAAGAACTAGAAACCTATCTTCGGATCTTTTGCGAAGGACACCCAGAACAATGGGCTTCCCTCCTTCCAATGGCAGAATTCCATCATAACTCTTCCATCCATTCTTCCACACAAAAAACCCCATTCTCCCTGATCCTCAGGTATGAACCCCGAGCATATCCCCCTCTTGGAAAAACCTTCCTTCTGGCCCTGGAAACCAGAATGGAACTCCTTTCCACAGCACGAACGGAAGCAATCGCAGCCCATGAACGGTCGCAACAAATAATGAAAGAACGGATCTTTCCTCGACTCCCCAAATGGAAAGTGGGCGACAAAGTTTGGCTTGACAACTGGAACTTGTGGATCAACTACACCTCTCAGAAACTGGCACCCCGACAGGAGGGACCATTTGAAATCTCGCAAGTCCTTTCCCTAGTAGCATTTCGCCTTCGTCTCCCCGCCGGATGGAAGATTCATAACGTTTTCCACGCTTCCCTTCTCTCTCCATTCCGAGAAACAAACGAGCATGGCCCAAACTTCCACAACCCTCCGCCTGACCTTATTGACAGAGATGAATAATACGAAATAGAAGCCATCTTGGCACATCGCGGTGTAGAGCTCGGACTCGCTCTACGCGTACATCCCACTCCCTGGCTACCATCTGGACTTCGCCCGACGACCCCTATCGCACTCCCGAGAC
>JBBPLT010000744.1:0-13856 GCA_038089955.1 Strobilomyces dryophilus | reverse complement strand
AAGGCAACACGAAGGACTACAACCTAGGTCGATGGGACCGGGGTGAGACCAAGGTCATGATATGCACGTCTGCCTTCGGCTCGGGAGTCGATAGACCCAATGTTCGATTTGTGGTCATTTATGAACCCGTGTTGGATTTGCTCACCACGGCACAAATGGTCGGTCGTGCAGGAAGGGATGGTACACCATCCCACGCCTTCTTTGTAACTCGAGACCCCACTATTTCTTCTGCAAAACCGTCACGAGACGACCAATTGCCCAAGGAGCTCAATGAAATCCTGCACAACAGGGTATGCAAGATCTATCAGTTAATTCGTCATCTGGATGGTGAATATTTTGTCAAGACATGTGAAGAGATAGATGGACAACTCCAATGTGACGTCTGCGCTCCGAATGACCCGATGCACCAGTTTGCGATGCGAGCTGTCCAGGGTCCACGGAGACATAACCGCAAGCTGCAAACATATACACTCGCAGGGCCTTCGCACACAGATCGTCAGGTAAATCCAATAGCGAGTTCAGGCCCCTGGTTTATAACCAACATTGAAATTTGTAGGCATCCAGGTCGTAAACGAGCTAGCTGGCCCCGACGACTAGTAGAAAGGACACGGGTCAATTGACATTCAGTATGCTACACTGTGACATAATAGTATGCGAAAGATATAGTCTGGAAGGGAGAGTTTGGAGCAAACGAAAACGATGAAAGTGAAAGACTCTGATTCGGAGCAACAGAGCGATCCGCCAGTCACCATTACCCGATGGCGACCCGGCTATGCAAGTAAACATCTTCGTGACGTCACAGTGATTTGTCTATGCACATCGTGGATAACAATCAAGGCGCTATCAAATAGCACTCGGTCGAGTGGGAGCAATAAGTGGATCGAATGCGGAGACAGGAGGATGAGTACGAGAGGAACTGGGTGGGCGAAAGCCAAAGGCTTTCCGGCCCGAAACTGTCGACGTTTTATCGATATGGGAATCTAGCACGCACGCACCCATGCTGCCGGCAGCGCGGGGCTTGGACCTCGCAGGAAGTGAAGCGGCGCGCGGTTAGCCGCCCTGGCAGGCTGTCGGCAGGGGCCGGGTCCGACCAGCTGCGTCGATTTATCAGATCTGAACCGTGTCGGCGCAGTCCCAGCTATTCAAGCTACCGGCGCACTGAAGATCACGCTTTCGTGAGCGGCGACCAACCCTTGGGCCAAGCAACCGCGTCGTCCGCTGGTCCGCCCTCTTTTACTGGCTTCACAACCGGCGGTAGACGTGGACGCCGTGGACCAGCAGCTTTACCCCGGGAGCTCGGCGACTTCGCTCTTGCCAAGGTCGTTTTTGGTGCCGTCGGCCCATCCTGTATGCGCGCATGGCGTCATGCGGCAGTCTTCTTGCTAACGGCCCCATAGGCAGGCTTCCGGTGCCGCTCCCCTCCCGACGAGCGTCGCCACCATGCCCGCCTTTCCACTCTGTACACCAGGCGGGCCATCCCTGCACGCCCTCGACACGCCCGTCCCCACGCTGAGCTACACCACATTCAACTAGTGCGTCGCATTCCTCACTCTCGTATTCGCGTGTGCTCACGCGGGCGATTGGCTCTGACTTGGGTTTGTTGTGCTCGACGAGGATGGTGACCATCCACAACAGCGCGCGATGGACGGAAAGGAGGTCGTCCAGGTCCGTTTTGAGCGTCGTCTGCGTTTCTCGAAGCTGACGTCGCTGTCTGTTCCACGACCCGGTCTACGTGATGGATTTCTTCAGCTCCGTCGTCACGCCGAACAAGTAGTTGGTCAGATTCGCCAAAGTCGACGCCCCACGAGTATTTTCGGACCTCGACTGCGTGTCGTGCGGTCTCGCTGACGGGGCGTGGTGTCGGGCAGGGCAATGGCAGACAGTCAGCATCCCAGTCGCGTCGAGTCAGTCGCCGTGTGGTACGTCGTGACTTTCTCGCGCTCAGAACGGGGAGACAGATCTCGGTCGCCGAACCTGGCAACTTCACCATCTGCGTCTGGACGAGCGAGGTGCACCCCAACACGACGCTCTGGGTGCAGAAACATTCGTCGCGACGGCGATGCTGACCGGCTACAACTCGTTCGATCGCGCATTAGTTTTTGTACCAATTCTAATTTGGTTGGTCGGGTGGACTTTCGAAGCCCGCAGCTAGAGAATACATATTATCAGTGCTAGTGAAGATTTGTAGTGTGCTGTCTGATGCAGCGGTAGTTTATACCCCATAGAAGGTCACTCAGTCGAGTCTGATGGAATCGATTGATTGCGATCCTAGCCAGAGAAGCCGGTCGTCTTTTCGTGGAGAAGATCACGAAGTCGGGGTCGGCGTCAACCGATCCCATGCTCCGCTAGCAGCTACAAAAGAAGGGTAGCCATGAGCACGCAAACCATGGGTGCACTTCAAGGACGGACCACGCTTGGAGTCCCGTTCGAGATCGGGTAGGAACGCCTGCAGTTCGGACATATCACCACGTCTTCGACGACGTGGATCTATTGAAGCGCGTCACGGCAAGCGATCGATGAATAAACATGGCACGGCAGAGCACCTCGACGCAATGCAGTTTTTGCAAGAACACCTCTGGCTGTTCCGGCAGTACAGACGTATATCCGACTCACCGCGAACGTCACAGAACGCGGTCTTGTCCGGGAAAGTGCCCTGTCAAAGCAGCGACGAGGGCTCGCCAATAATGTTTCGGACAAAATCCAGATGGAGTTGGGAAGTCGTTGGCGTCGCAGGTCAGCGAGTTGTGGGTGATCAGCACCCTCGCCTGCCAACGGACCGCTCAGGAGAACCGATTGGTGCGTACGTAAGCGGCCTCCTTAGTCACGTCGTGGACCCCTGGAACAGGGGCTGAGCGCTGGTTCAGGATCCAATGCCGAGGGAGCCGCGAGCCCATGGAGCTGGAACAGGCAGTCTCAGGTGACGAGCGACGAGCGACACGGGTGGGAGGTCATAGAGAAACTTGTACAGGTCGACAACGAGGGAGAAGTCGGGGATCGATGACCGCATTGCCGAAACCGTTCGATCCATCTCGGACGGCTCGATGGCAGCAGGGACATGCGGCAGAGTGATCTTGTTATAGACAGCCAAGCTGGTGGGTAGATAACTGTGCAGACTGCCCGAATGTCCAGTCCACGCGAGAAGGGTGACCTCGTCCGATCGCGCTGCATACATAGCCCTAGCCCTATGTACCAAATTCCTCCATAATTAGCCGCGACTCCCGACTCATTATTTATTCAAACGGGTGTAATATACTCTCACAGACGACCAATCGCCGGGCCCCCCTCGCCGCACACGATCAGGAGCGCCATGCCAAAGATTCCAAAGCAAGCAGGCCATGTCCTCTTCGCGCGTTGTCTGTCGTCCAGACGCAAGATACAGCTTCTCCTGAGCTTTGTCTAGGCCTGGTTGGAGGGTGATTAACTGCTTTGTGGCAACATTCGTTGCCCGCTCCATCTCCGAGAGCACTGCTGCGGGCGACCCCTTGTGGTTAAACACTCGAAGTCCAAGGTATGCCTTCTAGTCCTCAGTGTAGAATTTGACAACCACGGAGGCGACGTATTCCTAGTATGTCCATCCTCGAGCATTCCAGATGCTCTTCCAGAGACTGCCTGCCTGCTGCGACTCCGACAATACGCCAAGGAGGTGGACAACCGTAGGAGACGATCGATAATACCACCGGAACATGGCGACGATGGACTCCCAATGGAGTAGACAGGACTCCCTGCGTCCGCTGGCACGCCCGCCTCGCTCCCATCGTTCACCCGCCAGAACCGGATCATCCCACCAGAGTCCCCGCTCATGACGTGCTCCCCGTCGGCGTGGAACGCAATGCAGTATACATCAGCTGGACAACGGGGTGTCGACTAGTTCTTTTCTCCTTCGGTGAATCACGCTGGAAGAACTCTGTCCGCTTGACTCCCCAGTACTCGTCGCGATCGGCGTGATGTCTTCCGTGCGAGTCGGCTCTGGCGTTCTCATCAGCCTCGTCCATTTGATCGTCCCGTCCGATGCTCACCGTCGTTTCGCTGCAGGCAACGTTTTCCAGAGGACATTCGGCAGAGATATGTCAGGTCAATGGAAGGATGAACGTCCGAACGCGCGGGCATCCGTCCAACGCACGCCTTCATGATCGGGTCATGCACCATGCACGTGTCTTATCATTTGATACCTCGTGCCTCGGCGCTTATACTTACTACATTTCCTGACGGGTCCTTGACTCTTCGCTGCACATCCGACTCTCAACTGCGAAATCACTTGCAAGAAACTGGATGGAAAACAAAAATACGTTTCATTGTTTATGGACGGGTAGCAGTACACAATGTATACACAAAAAATTTCAGTCCGTCACCAAGGGTATGAGTTTGAAATTGACAACGACGAACCATGATACACTTGTAGCAACATCCAATATTGATCCCCGTAAGTGATTTCTGCAGGGACTCTGAGACCCAAGGAAGCCGGTACATAACCACAACCACCTAAGACTTACCGTCGTTCGCCTGCCTGTAAAGTGGGCAGTTTAGCAAAAAATCGAGGGCGGCATCGATCCGATAGCTCGCCTCCGAGTGCCAGCACACCTCCGCGCGAATGTCTGTGCGTCCAAACGATGCAATCATATCGTAGTCGAGTTGGTAGTAGACATCCCCATCATTATCTTTGTTCATCACCAAGTCCTTGATCGCTTCGCTTACATTGACGTGAACGGTACAAACCACAGGAAAACATTCTGCGTGTCCAGAGTCAGATCAAGATCGCAGAGATGGGAGGAATGAGATACTGACCTTCATCTTCGTCCAACCATTTGGGGTCGGACAACACGAGCACACGATGCGCATCGTCTGGCCAACAAAGTCTGCAGGGTCGCTTCTGACGACCCGAAGCGTCTCTTCCTCGCGAGGATCGTTACCCTTTAGTGGACGCTAGCATATTGCAGACCGTCCAACGAAGAAAACTCACCACCCGGACTTTGGTTTCAAAGTAGCCCGGAACGAACCACTCCTCTGTGGGATCTGTTTCCCACTCGTCCTTCCTTTTGATGTGTTGCTCATCGTCTCTGTCGACAGGTAGTGCGTCTCGCGCGCGGCAGCCAGTTCCTTCTGCAGAGTGGCAATTGAACTCTTCCATTGCTCAATCTCCTTCTCGTCACCTAGCGGACGGGGTCATCGAAGGAGTGTGAGCAACTGCGGCAAGGAACGTTCAGCGTACCTGGTAATTTGTTTTGCTCCTCAGCGACATGCTGGACAGGAAGCTCAACGAGGGGAGCGTCCTGAGCACCATCCTCAGTGAATTCACAGAAAACCCGAGGGACGATCTTGTGGTGAATGGCGGTCCTGCTGTCCTCGCCAATAATGTCAATGCCGAAATCCTGAGAGCGACCTGAACGAAGGAACAACGCGATAAATTCAAGCCGGACGTACCATCGTTTTTGAGTTCGAAAGGCTCGGACTCGACACCTTCTGGACTGAGTCGTTCGCTGTCGACAAAAGTGCCGTTGGAGCTCTTGACATCCTTGATGAAGATCTGGGGCCAAGGAGATGAAGAGAGGCGAATCGAGTGGGAGAGCCACACCTTTCCGTTCTCCTACCACACTTCTGCGTGCCGACTCTCGAGAACTTTTGAGTCGAAGTAGCCGTTTCGTTCAGTAGGGATGGTTTTGGTGTGAGTCGTTTGACGGCCAATCTTAACGCGCCGGCCGCCTACAAGAGCGATGTGTTTTGGGACGAAGGTGTCGGTGAGAGGGTAGAGGTAGAGGGCGCGGGAAAGGAGGGTTGGCCGTGCGGGAAACCGATCGGGGTGGCATCGTGCTGGGTCGCAGGGCACCTCAGGTGTGTCACCCCCAGCCAAAAGTCACGTTGGTTGGTTGCAGGCGATCGATTGATTGTCGACGATTGTTTCAACGATCAATTGGTCGACGCTAGCACCAATCGGGACCCGGCGACCACTCTGCCGGGGAAATCATCCAAAACGTCGCGACGCCGATGTCTAGTGTGTACAATTAATTATACAGGGCTCGTATATGTGCGCATCATCCAGAAGAAGAAAAAAAGTAATGTACAATCTGGGAGGTCAGCTTGCGATGTACGCTGCGCGCCGAAAGTCGATGTCGATTGAGGATCTGGTGTGCCACCACGTCGACTTTGAGCGGCATGTGCGACTATCGAGAGTAGGGAGATCTCGAATGAGTCCGGAGCGTCGTCTCCGTCGACGCCACGTTTCCAGACTTGGCCAAGGCGGATCCAGCCACAGCCATACAGACCAAAGTCGCAGAAGAACTAGATGTTATAGCTCGGGTGGCTTTCATAGATGCGAGACTTGGTGTGCATGACCGTGCCGGACTGCAATATGGTGACAGCTCGGTTGATGATGCCGGGGTTAGCAACGTGGATCTTGAGGAATGGCGCATATGAAGAGTGAAATCCGTTGAAGTGGATGCCTTTCACGAGGACAATGGCACGGACGAACTGAGAGTCGGAGGAGTCAGGGTTCTGTTTGATCGAGAGCATGATGGCGTGGTTGACGGAAAGGGAGGGTGATGAAACGGTTGGCTAGCAAGCGAGTGAGTCGACTGCAAGTCTTAGGTGGATTCAAGGGCTAACCGTCATCCGGCATCTTGTTTCCAGGATATTCGACGAAGGAATACGGATAGACTTGATGGACGTGGACACACGCCTTGTCGCCGGTGGAGGAAGCCCCATATATATGAAAGACAGGCACACAAGGTAGCAGGGCGTTGTCCAATGGTCCTGGAGGTGCCAAAATTTGATTGATGAGGACGCTCAACGAAGGGCGCCCTTGCCAATCGCCCGTCGTCGTCGTTTGACTCGAGAGCAGTCAATTGTGGAATTTGAACGATGACCAGCGGTGGATCTTGTCATAACCTTGACGGTATTACAGCCCGTTGCAGAACGATAGAGCGGTCTGGAATTTTCCGGATTTTGAATATGCATCTCCGACTGAAGTTCCCGATTTGGTAAGTACTGTAGGTTCGTTGCAACTACGCTTGTCAATGGTCCTGCCACAAAGATCGTTCGAGAAATAAAAACATTCCATGATCAACATTCCATCGGCTGATCTGCACTGAGAGTATATATTGACCAGTTCAATACGAACAGAACCTCATCACGTCCCCCATTCTCCTACTGCTCGACTTCTTACTTGAACAATCATTACCCTGCTATGGTCTATCAGCCTCGTCCTTTTCCGATGCCTGATCCACCTCCACACAAAATGTCCTATGACATCACCTACTTCTTTCCACGTACGAAAAAATCACACCGACGAGCCCGGTGGCCCTCATGGGACCAGCCAAATGGTCATCGAGCAGTCACTCTGTTTAAGTGGGACTGGTCAACAAACACAAGTTGAGAGGCTTCATAGTTCTCGCCTATTCGAATCCTGTAGGCAGTGCAAACTGCCTCGTTTCGGTCAAGCGCAGGACGAGTGAGCTATAGATCAATGTCAGTTATTGTTATACACAAAAGAGAAGAACGAAAAACATACATGTTTTCGCATGAAGCCTATACGTCTCAACATGCAGCAAATAGTAGAACGTGACACGTGGACATCGCACACTTCACGGAGGGCCAACTACATCTCAGAGAAAGAGATATCAGATCTCCTTTCGACCAAGCCTTCTAGGGACTGCAGTGGTTTGAGCAAAACTGGGCGAGAAACCATTTGGCTTACCAATAACATCAAGAGTATGTAAGATACGTCTTCTTCCACATTCAATTGCGCGGATGTCAATATCACCAGTGCGCCTGTAAAGACTGGATCCGGCGCTGAGTTGACTCTGCAACTCCAGTTAGTGAGCGGATTTGAGATCGTATAAGTGGAACTTTTTGTTGTTCCAACATGGACAACCATGCGCTTTGCGTTGGCAGGGATAGCTCGACGATTGGGTGGCCGCAGCATAGACGACGGCTCAGGACCTCAGCGCCGAGCACTGAGCATTCGATGTTCGGTGGGTTGGGTAGGTGGCCTGGCGTAACTACGTCTCAGATTCGAACTCCGAATGTCGGTGAAATTTCATGCGCTCTATCGTTCTGCGTTCTGCAACGGGCTGTATTAGGAGTCGAAGATGAGAGGCAACTTACCCTGCCTTAGTCGGACCCAATTCTCCCGACACGAGAACTCTACAATCGGTTCGAATTTGTTTGGTCTTGTTCACAGTCGAGAAAACCCGTGAACTGAGTGAAATCTCGCGAAAGTGATTGCTTCGACATCGTCATCAGTGAGCGTAAAGCAGTCGAGGAACAGCAGTACGATGGACTCTTCTGCATTTCTACCATAACTGTCGCGCTCGCTTCTCCGGTCTTGGAGAACGTCACGACCTGGATGATGCGATTTTACATAATTCACAGAAATGCTGTTTAGACGATCCGCCCAGCCAGGTAAGTGCATGTGCAGTTCTCACGGCAAGAAGGTGGCCATTGTTAGAGTAAGCTATGACGTAGCGTTGACAAACAGCTGCCAGAGGGCAACTCAGATTACCTATCAAATGAAATTCAGTAGTACTATATAGTCTTGATATTAGAATAGGGACTAAATGGCAAATCCTACTACTGAATACCTACCATCTTGCTTGAGTCCACTCGTCTCTAGCCTGATTTATCAGGTTATGAGCCCTGCCTCACACTCTTAATCGTCTATCATCTATCATCCTTCCACATCACTATGTCAACAAATCCATCACAGCCTCTGGGGAATTCTGCCCCTCTGCCTCCGGCTTCTGCCCCTATGGCTCCTGCCACATCTACCATACCTGTCACCCCCATGGCCCCTGCTGCTCCTGTTGTTCCTATTGTTCCTGTGGCTTCTGTTGCTCCTCTCATTCCTGTCGTTGCACCATTGCCCCCTCCTTTCCAGGTCAGCACCAACAACAGCCCCCATACTATAGCCAAGATTGAGAAGCTTACTGACAAAATGTGGCTTGCTTGGCGTATGTGCCTCATGCCCATTCTCAAAAAGGTGTCCCTTTGGAACCTCATGTTGAAAAGTTGTGTGCTGTAGAAAGGCTAGTGTTATTCATAATAGCGGACAAAGTATGGTACAACGCGAAGCTGCGATATAATCTAGGTACTGTATAGTTGTTAGGTAAGTGAATGATTCACTCCAACACCTCGTACTTGGCACTGAGCCAAGACTGGCTAATCCTACGGCAGTGGCAGATTGGGACATCTGTGATCTTACTACACAGGAACTCATCACTAACACCATCCAAAGCAGTCAAACCTCTCACCTCATTGGTGCTGAAATGGCTACCCAGCAGTGGGAGGCACTTTGCCTTGTCCATGAACCCCATGGCGACAGCACCACTTACAGTATCAAATCCATCCTCTATCACAACCACACTGGTGAGAGTGACAGTATCCTGGATCATCTTAACCACTTCAAAGATCTCCACAAGCATCTTGCCCAGTGCGGACAGCTCATTTCCCTGGATGAGTTCAAACTGTGCATTGTTAAATCTCTCCCTGACTACCATCACTGATGGTCCCTGTATATATTTAGTTGACATGAGAAAACACATGTACCGGTTGGTTACATAAATTTCAAATGCCACAAATAGATGGGAAATATATCCATAAAATGATATATGATCTTACAAATCATTTCCATGGCCAGTAGATATAAACCCTCCTAGCTGAGACTGATGAGGCACCAATGCTGAATTCCCCTCTTGTGTTTACACTGAGAGGAACTTTCAGCTAGTGCCTTTACCTTTCGATTTACAAACCCACTCCCCAGTGCAAAAGTCAAAGCCAGGTCAGACAAGCAGAGCAGGAGATTACTGGAAAATCACCATTTTAGCATCATCTATAACCATGTCCCACTGTTTCAGACAGGGATGCATGATAGCACGCTGTGTGAGAGCATGGGCAATGAGAAATGGAGTCGATGGTTGGAAGATCTCCTTGGCCAAGAGCACTTCAATGTGACCAAGGTTACCCTTTGTCCACGATTTGAACATGGGATCTCTAATGCACATGAATGGCAACTGAAATCCTGTAATGAAGCGTATGAGTGAGCAAGAATTTACTGTCGTTATCTCAGCACTCATGACACGAGAAGCAACGGGGGTAGACCGTGACATCTTAAACTAGCCACTGCAAACGAGTATTGACGACTCACATTCACTGCCAAGTATGAAAGTGGAAGGACATCATGAAGACTCCTGATGGTGACCTTGCCACTTTGATCTGCAGTTGCAATGCAGTCGTCTCCACGGGAAAGCGAAATAGACCAAACTGCGCTTGGTTGTTGGATAGTAGTTCCAATTTGCATATAAGTGGAGATGTCCCAAAAGGACAGCAAACGCGTTGCGATGACAGCAGCGAACTTTTGGTTTCGTGATAGAACGATGGAACTGCCGTAGCTGCCCTCAGGCCTGGGAATAGACCATTTTCCGAGTAAGGACCTGGAAGATGTGTTGAAGTGTTTAACCTCGGTGCCTGAGACAGCAAATCAGAGTTGGCAACCGTCAAGAGACCAGGTGAGCCATGACAACAGATGTCTGCTGAACAGACAAGGGATATCCAACAGTTGCTGGCCATTGTTGCTGTCATAGATCTGAATCGACTTTAGATTCGCCTGATTTTCACCGACCTCCATACCAGTAGCGGTTGTGATTCGGTTGCCATCTGGAGAGAATTGTACTGTAGTTGTAGTTACCCAATCCCTGGGCTGAAGCGGTCCGACGAGCCGCTGGCCTGTTCTCAAGCTCCAGATGGATGCGATCTTGTCAGCCGAGCCCATCACAAATTTTGTCGAGTCCAGTGAAACGTCCACTGAGAAAACCGCGTCTCTGTGGCCCTTGACATTGAGGACTTGTTCACTGCTCTGTGCATCCCACACCTTCACATTCACGTTGTCACCCTTCTTATGCAGGAGCCTGAGTCCACAAATGAGCCATTTGTGATCCAGAGACAGCACAGCAGCATAGATTTCTGCCCCTTCCACTCAAATTGGCTCGCCGACCTCGGTCCCGTCGTTCACTTGCCATTGCCAAAGTAATCCATCCTTGCCGCCACTCCATACCAGCTTCAAGCCATCCTCGGTGAGCATGACTGAATTTACATCACCTCGACTGGCATTGATTTCAATTGGTTCCAAACAATCTGCAAAGGATAGTCATCACATTGACAGGCACTGACTTGCAGACACCTAGCACGTACCTTTTGACGTTGACTGCATGCCGCACACCATAGAGAGGGGACTAAGTGGAATGCAGGGAATGAATCCGGGACTTTTGTTTCACCTTATTGATCTTGTGACGAAGTCATGGGTGCTTCAGAGGCCGTGTCATGGCTTGTTTGTGTCCGAGTCTGGCTAAGCCACAGATATGCCACATCGTTGTTCGTCATGATTTGGCTCCTGGGACACAGTTGAATAGGATCAAACCATGTCAAATTGGGCCTTGGTGCTCTCCCTGCAGATTCGAACTTGCTACTTTTGTTGCAGAGAATTGACCACTTGAAGTCTCGTTCATACACGTAAAACACAAAAACACCATGAATACAAGAGAGAACAAATCAACAGCACACCAAACTGATATCCACCTAGATCACTTGCTCCCCTTGCCCACAATCGATAACACTTCCTCCTCCTCCTCCTCCTCCTCCTCCTCTTCCAAGTCCATGATCAATTCAAACGTTGTATTTCCGCCTGTTGACCTGGGTTCGGTCGCAGGTTCACACGGGGATGCGCTGTCCCGTCGTCAGTTGACCATCGCTGATAAAAAAGGGGGCAGACATACCACGCGCGTGCGCTTCGTTTCAGTGTCACTTCCTCCTCTTTGTCTTCCTCATAATCGGACAAATTCTGAACAGGCACCACCTTTTTTGCCGATCTACTCGCCAAGGTCAGCACAAAAAGGGCGGTCACACACAAAAAGGACCAATGAAACACTCATGCGGTGCATTTGGGCAGCATCCTCATCAGTGTAGGCATTGCCCGTTCCTCGCCCACCTCATCTGAGTCCTCCTCATCCTCGTCTGTGCCCGACACCCTCCATCATCTAATAACTTCTGTCAACAACCCGAGCCGCACGAAACCAAATAAAAATAAAATCAAGACCTGCTTGCTCGACTTGCCCCTTCTCTTGCTCCTCCTAGACCTGACACTACTGTCATCCAACGCACTGCTCATCGTCGTCTCTGTCATCACGCTCTCTGAGTGCCTGTCTGCACATCAGCTGCCCTTCATGTTGCTACCCAAACACATCACACACACTGCTTCCTCCCCTGCATCCGCAGTCTGGGTTCCCTCTCCTCCCCCTCCTTGAGCGGCACAATCTCGTCCAAAAACTTGAACAGTGCATCGAGCTGCTTGAGTCACCTATACTCCTCCTCGCTAAACCCAGCCAGCTTCTCTGTGTACTTTTTACTGATTGTCGTGTTGAACTTGTGCAGGGCGTTGTGACCCGACACGTCTCGAACTGGTCAGCGCTGTCGTGCATCAGTGAGCCCGAATGAAGAGGGAGATGGAGAGAGATAGATGCACCATGAAGACGTTGTGCATCAGCAGCTTGACCATCCGAATCTGGTCGTCGTCGACCATCTTGGGGAGGTACATCTGCCCGAGCACCTGACACGGCACCTTCTTGTCTTCCTCTGTATCGAAACCCCCATCAGCCAACACACGACCCAATATGAGATGTGGCGCACTCAGCATGTTGTCCTTGAATAGCACCTTGAGCACGTCTTGTGCCAAATCAACATGCACCATGTCGTCAATTGTCTGACCCAGCACCTCGTTACAGTGGGTAAACGTCATGCTGTCACTCGTTCATTTCATAATCATGACTCACATGACTTTTTGAGGGTCTGTCCAATTGATGAACATACCCATGATCTGCATGGGCAAGACTGTCTCTTGATCATTGTCCAGCTGACACATGGCTTCTGCCAGCTGCTTGAATATCGGTACTGTGATCTGTGTAGGTATCAGCATCAGTGTTGAGGTCGAGGTCAAGGCAAAAGAGCACTGCCATACCTGACGTATCTGATCCTGGTTCATGCTTGAGGAATAGCAGTACACCAGGAAGAAGTACGCCAAGCACTGCTGTAGCTCCTGGTTCTTGGCAGTGTTGGGCGACATGTACACAACCACCAGACTCTTGAGGACCTGAAGCACGGGTGTGAGCAAGCAATGTGGCCCGCGGCGCATGTCCATGCACTCGGTCGTCCGAAATCATGCCCACTAACGCGATCTTGGAAAGCCCGATGCACAAGAGTGCCTGTACCTTTTCCGTGTCCTCTCCATCGAGCATGTGCAGGAGAAACTTGATGATATGCTCGCTCTACACATGAGCATCAGACGTGCAGCGACTTGACGCTAAAATGAGACACACCCTGATGCCATTTCAACCCAGGAAATCAATTCTGTGAACCATCACGACGTCAAACAAAATCTGCAGCACGCGCAGCTTAAGCACTTCAGGCGAGGACTGTACCTGAGACAGGAAGAGCTGAAATGAATTGAGGGCCATCCGCTAGAGAGAAGATCTGGTCAGCACTGTGTGTTGAGAGAGTAAGGAAGCAGGCATACGCGGGCAATGAGACAACACAACCCAAGACAAACGAGTCCCTTTTTGTGGAGGGTGAGCTCTTTGCACTTGATGGCTGGTACGATTAGTTTGCCCAGTATGCCTTCCAGTGTCGAGCTCTCTTCAAAGGTCTACACACCATGAGTAGTCGTTCTGGGGACAGAGAAATATATGTAC
This sequence comes from Strobilomyces dryophilus, assembly GCA_038089955.1. Lineage (NCBI taxonomy): Eukaryota > Fungi > Basidiomycota > Agaricomycetes > Boletales > Boletaceae > Strobilomyces > Strobilomyces dryophilus. The sequence goes on along the minus strand of JBBPLT010000744.1, from coordinate 129 downwards.
CCCGTTGTAGAGACCGGTAGGTCTCTAGGGTTACATTTGGACCTTTCCTACCGTTCCATGCGTGCTACGGACACTACTCATAGTTTTGCTTCATTTCCGGACTCTCTCACTTCGCTCTCGGACTCTTAG
>JBBPLT010000743.1:0-13915 GCA_038089955.1 Strobilomyces dryophilus | reverse complement strand
TCCATTGGTCAAAAGGAGACAAAAGGATCAAAGGAAGCGGGTCATGGGCAATGGAATGGCATGTCTGGGTCTCTGTATGGAAGTGATGAAAACGAAGATGGTAGAGTACAAGAAGAAGGGGGTCCACCACAGTTCTACTACAGTTGCTGTGCATTAATAGGCAAAGGGCTTCTAAGTGTCCTTCTTGGGTATCTTGTGTGACCTACGTGTCAGGCATAGTGGAGCAGGTGTGGAGGAGGTAGTGGTCTCCATGGGGTCATCGTCGAGGAAGGAGAGGTTGGAAACGAGGGTGGGGGAGTCGGGGATGGGAGGAAAGGAAAGGATGGGGGCGTCCTCTCGTGTAACTGTAACATGGTGGGCCAGCCTGATCTACTTGGATAGTGGTAGTCCAACCCTTTCAGTCAATATTTTGATCACTTCTAGGAAAGGGATAAGATCAGATGCTGTCCTGTTGAATCAGGGCACAGCAGCATCAGTGCAAAAGGGTAAGGATGGTGACATCATAATGTGGAGGCAATAGTCCAAAAGTGGAAAAAAGCAGAGTTAGGAAAAACTTTTGGGATGAGGAATGGAGAATAAGGTTTAGGTTGCATAGGTGATAAAACTAAGTCAATTAAAATGAGCCTGATGGAAGGACTCCAGAAATGAGATGAAAGTGTGGTTTATTTTCATTAGGGAGTGAAACAGAACTTCAAACAAAATCTTGGAATCCCCTTGTGGTGGGCTCCAGTTGTAAAACACAAGTCCTAGATGTGAGGACACCCAAGAGTCATAGGTAAGAGTCTTGGGCATGATAGGCTTGACCAAAAAGAGGGCCCAAGGTGTTTGCTAAAGTCCTGGAGGCTTGGGGATGGACCAACACTTGGTCTGAGAGTATAGGAAACTGGAGTTTGAATCAACTGGTCAGTCAGTTGAGTGAGGAGAGGTTGGTGAGATGTCGGTGAGGTGTGAGAGGGCTTTTAGACAATTAAAAGGAGCTAGCTAGGTGATTGGCAGGTAGGAGGAAGCTAGGAGGAAGCTAGATACATGTGTAAATACTTGAAATCAGCTTAAAAAGGGGTCAGAATATGTCAGATCTTGTAAGAAAGGTATGAAAAGTCTAAATAAACCAATCTAGGTGAGATGTAAGTAGTCTAAGATCATCATACAAGACTGACATATGATCCAGACTGCTGTAGAGCTCATACTTGCTCTACACATGTATCCTACCGTCTGCCCACCAGCTAGACTTTGCTTGACGATCACTATTCCACTCCCAAGCCCAAAAACCATCATGCACTGATAGTCCAATAGTCCAGACTGACTTTCCCATGGTCCAGACTACACATCAATCTAATGTAGACATCCTGGACATGCCACTGGTCCATCCCTACGGTGCCTGGGGCCAGTGGACTACAAGACTAGTTGACTGACACTTTTTCCCACAGTCTGGATCATATGTCAGTCTTGTACAATGATCTTGGACTTACTTACTACTCACTTGGACCAGTCTATTTAGGGTTTTCATACCTTACTTACAAAGCCTGGTGAATCCTGACCTCCTTTTAAGCCAGTTTCAAGTATTTTCACATGTATCTAGCTTCTACCTACCACCCTACCACCTTGCTATCCACCTAGCTAGTTCCTCTCCATCATCTGAGAATCCTCTCCTTTCTCACCAACCTCTTCTCACTCGACCAATTGACCAATCTTTTGAAACTCTGATTTCCTGTACCCTCAGATCAAGCATTGGTCTATCCCAGAGCATCCTGGACTTCATCAAACACCTTGGGCCCCATTTTGGGTCAAGCCTATCATGCCTAAGACCCACTACTATGATTCCTGGGTGTCCCCTCACCCAGGATTTGTGTTTTATACCATGGGAAAAAGTGTCAATCAACTGGTCTTGCAGTCTACTGGCCCCAGGCATTGTAGAGATGGACCAGTACTATGTCTGGGATGTCTGTGTTAGACCAACATGTAGTCCAGACCATGGGAAAATCAGTCCAGAATATCAGACTATTGATATATTGTGTGTTTCAGGCTTGGAAGTGCAATAGAGATCATTGGGTGAAGTCCAGAGAGTAGGAAGATGGTGGGATATATGTGTAGAGTGAGTCCAAGCTCTACATTGGTCTATCGCATGACAGTGTTGGTCAGTCTCAGACCTTTAGGCAAAGTGCTTTGGATTTCTTTTCTGCCTTTCTCCCTCTTCTAGAGTCCCTTTGAGATGGACCTATCATATCCCCCTTATCCTTCTGACACCAGGACTTGCTGAACTGACTTCTAGTCCACCTAGTAGTCACTATGATCTTTACAACTAGAGTCCACCACAAGGAACTCACAACGGGATTCCAGACAATGTCTTTGGCCTAATGCCTGACGATTAGAGTTTGAAGAGTTTCAAATTCTACTTGACCAATTCTGGTTTTTGCAAATTGACATTAAATCCTCTCTCTATTCTTCATTCAATCCCCCCTGACAATGAGCAACATAACCTTCCTGACCTCCCTGATCTAGCTGACCTTGAACTCAGCCTCCCAACAGCTCATTTTACTGATACCTTCTCTAGTAGCACTGATTGGCCTGGAATGCTCCATTTTCCTTCACCATCACCACCTTTATCAAATCCACAGCTACCTAACCCTTTTTCCAGCCCTAGAGCCCAGACTCCAAGCTCTAGTTCTTCCAATGAAAATTTCACCAAACAACCAAGCTTTGGCCCCTTGTTTCCCAAAGTGTTTATAGAGTCTATGCTCCGAAGAGACTAAACATTGAACCCCACCTCCCAACTTTCTGTTCGCTCTCACTGCTCACTTGCTTCTACTCTGTTGTGGTCCTTGTTTACCACCTCGTCCTTGCCCACTTCACCTGTAATGGACCTCTTAGATGAGACCAAAGAAACCTATCACTCAGCTCTTAGATAATTAGTTTTTGCCTTAGTTACTTCCAGCTCACCATCATCACTTGCACCATCCACCAGTCCAGCATCAACACCACTCAGATCATCTTGCTCTCCTATTGCTCCATCACTGGTACCTCTCTGATTTCATATCCCTTAGCCACCAGTTTCCCCTCATAAACACCACACTCTCCAATTACTACTTTCTCCTGGACCAATGGCCAACCCTGCTACTATGCCTATCCATGGTCACCCACATGCACCAAAGTTCAACAGTTCAACTCTGGCCATGCTTCCCTGCTTTCTTAAAGATGTTGAAAAACTCACTGTCATTGCCACCCTTGATGACAAGCACACAATTAAGGCTGTGATTGGTTATGCTGACCTCAGCAAGGCTACTAGGTGGGAGCTTCTCAACAACGTGACTACTAACCCCACAATCTAGGCCACTTTCATTGCTGCCATCAAAAAGAAGTATCCCAGCTATGAAGATGCTAACTAGTACTCTTGCACTGATCTTCAATACCTTGTCCAGAAGTATCATGCCAAGCTGATGCCAGGCTCCTTCCCATCCTTGTGCTAGGGCAGTATCCTAATACAGTTATTTGAATATGTTTAGTACATCACATGAATTTAAAACTCAGCCTAACTTTATCCCTCAAACCCTCCAGCAGTGGCTGGCATAACAGTTGAACAAGATTCATGCTCTGATCATCAGCACATCAGCACAGTGAGCACACCACCCTAAGCTTAGTGGCCCAGTCATCTGTGCATAGGGCATGGCATAGATATGGGTCAAGCTTTTCATACTTGTGTTAAACTCCCTATCCATGGCCACAGGTAAGGGTACATATAAGGACAAGGTGAGGGTGAATACAGGTGTGCATGCATGCACACACATATATGTTGCAAGTGAGTGATGTGCATGTGTGCATACACATGCAAGGAGTGGAGGCAGTGTGAAGTGAGCCATGGGGCTGGGGAAACACAGCGAGGGTAGTCATCAAGTGATCGGGAGCTCAAAGGGGCAGTGGCAGCACAAAAGAGCTACATGGCTCAAGGAAACATAGTGAAAGCAACTGTCAAACAGTCAAGGTTGAAAAAAGTGGTGGCAACACAAAACAAGCATTAGGACTCACAGAAACACAGTGGGGGCAGTCATTGAGCAATTGTGCCTGAAACAGGAAGGGGTGCTGAAATGAGCCATGGGGCTCAAAGAAATGCAATGAGGGCAGACATTGAGCTGTTTGGCTCAAAAGAGGGTGGAGATGGTGCAAAACAAGCCAGGGGCTTGAGAAAACACAGCAGGGGCAGCTATCGAGCAATCAGGCTCAAAAATGGATGAAAACAAGTTATGAGGCTCAAAAAAATAACCAGTTGGAGTAGTTATACTTAAAAGATGGTGGAGGCAGCACAAAATGAGGTGGGGGCTCAAAAACAATATGATGGGAGCAGCTGTCAAGCAGTTGGACTTGAAAGAGGGTGAAGGCAGTGTAAAACAAGCCAGGGGCTTGAGAAAGCATAGCAAGGGTGGCTGTTGAACAATCAGGCTTGAAAAAGGGGTTGTTGACATCAACTGAGATAGCAGGAGTGTGTGATGGTGGGTCAAGGGCAACATGAAGGTGGGGGATAGCAATGGGGCAAACATCATTACTATCGTGTGCATCATGTCATTGTTATTGCAGTATTGCACACAACAAAAAGTCTAGTGCTTGGCCCTTTGGGCCATCAGGTTTAGTGGTTGAGGTCAAGGTTAGTCTAATATAGTGCACAAACAACAGGTGACTGCTTGACCCTTTGGGTCACTAAGCTTAAGTGGTGGTGTACTCACTGCCAACATGCTGATGATTGGAGCATGAATCTTGTCCAACTATTGTGCTAGCCACTGCTAGAGGGTTTGAGGGATAAAGTTAGGCTGAGTTTTAAATTCACATGATGTACTAAATACATTCAAACAACCATATTAGGATGCTGCCCTCATACCATCCAGTACAAGGATGGGAAGGAGCCTAAGCTGATGCACTCTCTGGAGGATTTCAGCGAATACCAACAGAACTTCAAAATCATGGTGATACACCCAATCAAAGTGAAGACACTCTTGGAGCTAGACCAAGACACTATATTCCTTGCTGGCTTACCAGCTGATCTCAAATACCAAGTCTAGCAACAACTCCTCATCATGAAGCACACTAAACATCCTGCCAACCCTTACCCCTTCCAAGACTCAGTCAAAGCAACTTAGTTTTTCTAACCAGCTCAGCCCTTTCTTCTCTAACAGCGCCTTCATCAGGTGCTCCCACTTCTATTACCCCCTATTATCCCACTTGGGCCTGCACCAGCCCTTCAGTCATGTTACCTCAGACCATTGCTCTGCCAGCTGCAGCACCAGTTGTTGTCAAACAAGAGATGATGGAGCAGCAGTGAGCCCCTAACTGAGGTTGCACATTCTATGCTCTCCCTGGTCACTTCATTGGAGAGTGTCCTCACATTACTGAGTATCTAACAACCAGTAAAGTGAGCCGAGGTACTAATGGGTAGCTCTACCTTCCTGATGGGAAGCATATCCCCCAAGTTCAAGGGGCTTGTTGCCTTAGGGACTGCCTTGATCAATTATTGGGCCAAGTGGTGGCAGTACCCTCAACTGTCACTGCCAGCATTCTTTTGCTTACCTCTCCCAAAACTGACACCATTTTTAATATTGAACCTTCAGTCTTTCTAGCTCCTGCTGAGAGCTGGGACGACAAGCCTGAATTGGTGCTCACCAATGATCCTATATTTCAACCCTACATAATGCACACCCTTGCAACATTTTGCACTGATAAGGCAAAGAACAAGAGTAAGCAAATGTACTTCGACAGTGTAGACATATCCATACACAAGACTGATTGCACCAGTCCTCATGCTGCAATGGTCACTGAGTAAATCATCTCATCCACAATTGAGGCAGCCTAAGCTCTGACACCCAGACCATTGAAGACCATGGTCCCTGCCTGTACATCTATTTCATCTATCTTACCAAACCAATCTTCCACTCTTTGCCCTGATGCCACTAACACCACCACACCACTCTCTGTGCAATTTAGATACACCTTCCAACTAGAGGACCAGACTGCTCTGAAGCAAGTCATAGACTGAATCCTCAACATGACTGTACTCATCTCAGTCAGGGATCTACTATCTTCTGCCCCTGATGTACACAAGCAAATCAAGGAAATTTCTACCCTAAAATATATCCCTGTTGCCACTAATGTCATACAGATAAACAAGCTATTGGGCCACAACCTGGCCACTGATACAACCCTAAACCAATCAAGGTCTTAGGTTACCCCTTGTCAACATAGACCAACACCAGGGAGTCAAGTGAGAGAGGGTGGTGTTGGAATCAAGGCTGGGCAGGCTTAGGGAAGTCCAAATCCAAGTGAACTTGACTGGAGGATGTCCAGTGCAAGCCCCTTGGCTTATATACACACAACCCATGTATATACATGTGGTGCTCTGATCTATAGATACAGGACCATGTAAGGAGAAGAAGTCCATACTCTATACCCTGCATAGGGATGTACCATAGAAGGATAAATAGGACATGAGGAGTCTGCATGTAAACCAGTACATGCTTCCATAACATAAGGTGATGCCATTACTATCAAGGGGGTGGCAAAATAGAAGATATAATGTGAAACATACCAGTGTTTCAGGTATCACAGAAAAGAGGCATAGAGAAGCAAGCTAGTGCCTTTGTGAGATGAAAGAGGAGGCACAGCCTATTGGGCATAGGGGTAGAATCTACTAGGCTTCCATAGATAAGGGTCTGGGAGAGAGGATGGTGATGTTATGGACAGAGGGCAAGGCTGTGGCTGTTAACCATGAGTTGTTGGAGTCTAGATTGAAGGTCTAGCCTCTCTAGGGGTGAGGGTGTGGCAGCACTGCTAGCACTCTATGTTACAATCTCTGAAGAAGAGATGGCCTTCTTCCATCAAGAGTATGCACAGTTCCTCGATAATTGGCTGCTTTAGACGTCTTGGTATATGCTGTCAATCTATTTCTTCCATTCTTCTTTTGTATTAACACCATGTTCCATTTCCTTGACTTCACCCAGAACCCATCGCCCTTCCATCTTCTGTTCTCCTTTTGTCCTTTTGACTTGATCCACAGTACTTGACTCCTTCTGCACAGACGTCTGTTTACTCCTCTAGGATATCTCTCTTTTGGCCCTCATAGTTCCCATCTCCATTCCAACATATAAATACTCAACGCCCTGTACTAATAGCTCTAAGCTAGTTCTACGCAATCTAAGCCTAGTTCTTAGCCACCACTCATCCCACGGTATAGATGCGAGACCCTCAACAAGTCCTCATTCCACTTTTGATGGAATGCTGCTAAGTTCTACACATCCATGTAACAAAAGAACTAGCTTTCTCTACCTCCCCTCCATACTGAAGAAGGGAGACACCTAGCAGAAAAAGCAACTATTCCTTCCAGGTACAGAGCAGGCTCCTCCTCCTCTAATGAACACCAACCCTTCAGACTCTTCTCTCTCCCCCCTAAGATGACCCCTGACTTTTCCTGAAGAATCACTGGGTCTTCCCAAACCCCTTCTTCTCCTTTCCCTCCCCTCACCTGCCAAGTGGTAAGAACCACCCGCCTCGCCAGAACTATTGCAGCTGCAGCCAGAGAAACCTCACCTACTCAAAGTGAGTCATCTAGAGAGAGGAGATTGCTTGAAGAAGGACCAGTCTCTCCCCAACCTCTCACAGTAGAAATCCTTGCAGAAACCCTTGACCCAGAAACCGTACCCAAATTCGAAACCCCACCTGACTCAACATACATTGCTGATCAAGACAAGAACCCCAAGGCACATGAGATGAAAGCAGGACTTCTGGATGGATTTTCTGGAGAACCTCAGGACACTCAATGGTGGAGCAACGCCATGAAGGCATACTTCCTGATTAACCAGAACGCCCACTCCCCCAAACAACAGCGACTTATCTTTCTCAACAAAATGGACAAAGAACGAGGAAGATACTACACCAAGCCCTTGTTAGAGAAACTCTTGGATCCAGTGATCGAAAAAAAAGACAAGCTGACATTGGGAGAAATCATCCAGGACTTTTTGAAAACCTTTACCCCACATGACGAAAACACTGCCACTTGTGGAAAACACTCCCATCTCTTCCAAAATCTTCATGATAAAGAAAATGGCTTTTCCAACTATGTAACCAAATTCCAGCTCTACACTGCCAAATCAAAGATCACTGACCCAGTAACTCTCATTGATCGTTTCAATGAAGGACTTGACCCAGACCTCACCGCCATGATCATTTCCATGGAGAACCTGCCCACCACCCTCTCTGAATGGATCAAAAAGGCGAGCCAGTTTCATGCCCAGAAAACCAGGCTAGAATGGTATAAGAAAGGAAGAACTGTTGGACATCTTCTCTCTCACAACACTTGCCCCCATCATGACCTGAATGCTATGGATGTAGATGTCATCCACCTTAATCCAGTAGAATGAGCTTGTCACATCCAAGATAACCTCTGTTTCATCTGCCACAAGAAAGGATGTTCCACCTAAAACCACCCTCATCAGGGACCTCCTCGAAATCCTTCTACCACCATTGGAAATTTTAGGGCTGCCAAGATAATGCCAGATGTAAAACAAAGTGAAGTAGAAAGATATATTGCCACCATGGGAAAGAAAAAGGGGATTTCTCATCAAGACATACTTAAGGTACTAAAGGCTTGCTATGAAGATGATGATATTTCCTTAGCCAAAGAAGAAGAACCAGCGCTCGACGATGAACCTATGGTGATATGAGCTGTAGAAACCTCCAGAGTGAAGGGTTTTTAAAAAGGGGATGTGAGTCAACATCATCTCCCCCTAGTGTTACAATTGCTCCTGTATTTGTATCCAACAATAAGGCCACATTAATAAGAATCCCCATTTTTTTTATGCCTTCCTGGGAGCAAAAATCGTCGACACCAATGCCCTAGTGGACTGTGGAGCCTCAGGAAACCTTATCTATCAAGCCCTTGTGGAGAAATATCATCTAAAGAAAGAACACCTCCAACGACCCCTCGTGGCCCAAAACATAGACAGAACCATCAACCAAGGAGGAATGGCACAGCATAAGGTCTGAATCACCATATGAATTGGAAATGTAGAAGAAAAAAGGGATTTTACTATGCTAAACTGTGGAAAAGAAAATATGATCCTTGGACTCCCTTGGCTACAACAAAGTAACCCTTCCATCAACTGGGCCAAAGGGACTGTCACTCTTCCCAACAAACCATACACCCAACAACATGATCACCCTGATGCCATCAAACAATGATATCTTCTCTGCTTCCTTGAAACCTCCCCCAATACAGAAATAGAACAATGCTGGCTCAGACAACTTCATCTCTCTTTGTTACAGTCATACGAGAAGACGGCCCCATCCTTTCTTTTCCTCCCATCACCGATTCCCAGACTCTCGTCCCCGACCTCTCCTTCCTTAACCTCAACGATGATCCCATGGAGACTTCTAGCTCCTCCGCCCCCGTCCCGCCACGCATAGCACGCAAGTTACCCAAGATACCCAAGAAGGACGTCTAGAAACCCTCTGCCCTTCCATGCGGAACACCGCAGCAAGGCTGCACCGGACTCTTCTCTTCTTGTACTTCTACTGACTCTGTTTCCGTCACTTCCACACAGAGTTCTAGACTTGCCGTTCCGTTTCCCATGATCCGCTTCCTTTGATCCTTTTGTCCCCTTTTGGCCATGGACACCCGCACCCCATCTAGTAAAACCCTCTACCCTGAAGGTTCCCACCCATTGCCTAACCAGTATATAAGTCGGGTACTCTCTCCCATGTTCCCTAGCTAGTTCTACACCTACCAAGCCTAGTAATCTAGTCCACCTTTCCATGCACCCCTCGCGTGAGACCGTTCGATCCAGTCGACGCTATCGAACACTTGACCCTAGCCTTCGCTATAAGGATATTAGGGAGAACCTCTCTTCACCTCGGTCCGCAGAACGAACCTCGGCTTCATCTATAAGACTTCGCTCTACTTCGAGTGAGCGCTGCTAGGTTACTACGCAACCAGCGTAACACTCTCCCATTGAGCAAAAATAACTTTTTGCCAGGAAAACCACCATCTCCATAGAAATAGCTATGGCCGAAGAACAACGAAAGGCAATCTCCTTACCACCTCACTATGAAGAGTTCGCTGGAGTATTTGAAGAACCCAAACCAAGTCAACTCCCTCTCCATCACCCCTTTGGTCATTCCATTGACCTAGGAAAGGATTTTGTTCTGAAAGTCACCAAGGTATATTCCCTAAATCCAAAAGAAAGGAATGCCTGCAAGACCTTCATTGAGAAACACCTTAAAAGCAGAAAGATCGTCCCTTCGAAATCCCCCCAGGCCTCCTCATTTTTCTTTGTACCAAAAAAAGACGGAGAACTTCGCCCTTGCCAAGACTATCAATATTTGAACTCCCACACTGTGAAGAATGCCTATCCTCTCCCACTCATCTCTGAACTCATAGACAAGCTGAAGGGGTCCAAACTCTTTACAAAATTCGATGTATGCTTGGGATATAATAACGTCTGCATAAAGCCAACCGATCAATGGAAAGCTGCCTTTATTACCCTGGATGGATTATATGAACCTACAGTAATATTTTTCAGAATGTGCAACTCACCATCCACATTCCAAGCATTCATGAATTATATCTTCAAAGATTACATCACAGAAGGCTGGCTCATTATTTACATGGATGACCTCCTCGTTCATTCCATTGACAATCCAACCCTATATTGGGAATGAGTGCACAAAGTGCTCAAACGCCTCGAGGAAAATGGTCTCTTCCTTAAACTCCTGAAATGTCAGTTCAAACAGCAATAGGTTGACTTCCTGGGCATGATTATCTCTACTGATACGATCTCCTTGGACCCTATTAAGTTAAAGGCCATCAAGGAGTGGAAAACACCCATCTCAGTGAAACAAGTATGATCCTTTGTCAGCTTCTGCAATTTCTACCATCGCTTCATCCCCCATTTCTCACACATTGCTTATCCTCTTCACAGGTTGACCCACAAGGGGAAGGTTTGGGCCTGGACCCCTGATTGTGAATGTGTCTTCTGCATACTTCAACAGGCCTTTCTCTCTCAACCAGTCCTTACTATGCCAGACACCTCTAAGCCCTTTTCCATCATGACAGACATCTCCCTCACTGCTGCAGGAGGAGTCCTTATGCAGCAAGACAATAACAGTGACCTCCATTCATGTGCCTACTTGTCCGAGACATTTGGGCCAGCAGAGTGCAACTACAACATCTATGATTGCGAATTGCTCGCCATCATCAAAGCCCTCAAGCTCTGGTGGCATTATTTGCAGGGAACCTCCCATCATACTACCATCTTCACCGACCATAAAAATCTCACCTACTTCCACCAACCCCATAAACTGAACCATTGACAGGCACATTGGGCCATGTTTCTTGAAAACTTTGACCTCCTTTTCATCTACATTCCCAGCTCCAAACTAGCCCCCATGGAAGCCCTTTCTTGTAAAGATGAAGTCAATACCTCTGAGGACAATACAGCGATCACCCTTCTTCCTAATTCCATCTTCGCCCATGCCCTCGACCTCTGTATTCAGCAATGAATTGTTGAAAACACCACCCTTGACCCTACTGACCAATGATTCATCAAAGAACTCGACTCGGGTTTTCTCCCTCTTCCTTGTTTGGCCCTACATGACTGGTATTTCAATGGCACCAACCTTTACTTTAAACAGTGGCTCTATGTCCCTCCGGAACCCCATCAGGACCTTGTTCACACTATCCATGAATCCCCTGTGGGGAGTCATGGTGGCATTTTCTGCACCCTCCATCTCCTTCAAAAAGACTACTGGTGGCCTGGCATGTCCACCTTTATTCGTCAGTTCACTGCAGGATGCGCCACCTGTCAGGTGTCCAAAGTAAATACCCACCCCACTGTCCCTCCTCTTTCCCCCATCAACTCCGCTGCCACCCACCCCTTCCAACAAATTTCAGTGGACCTCATCACTGGTCTCCCCCCTTCCACAGGCTATGACTCTGTCATGATCGTGGTTGACCATGGTCTTACAAAGGGGGTCATTTTCACACCTTGTCACAAGAACTTAGATGCCGCTGGCCTTGCCAATCTCTTTTTCCAATGAATCTTCCCCCACACTGGACTATGACTGCCTCATCTCTGACTGAGGACCTCAATTTGCCTCTGCATTTGCCCAAGAACTCACCCACCTCCTTCAATATGATGTAGTTCTTTCCTCTGCCTATCATTCACAAACTGATGGAGAGATTGAATGGACTAATCAGGAACTTGAAACCTATCTCCGCATATTTTGCAACAGCCACCTTGAATGATGGGCCTTCTTACTTCCAATGGCAGAATTCCACAATTCTTCTGTCCACTCTTCCATCATGAAAACTCCATTCTCTTTAATTTTGGGATATGAACCATGTGCATACCCCCTGCTCAGCAAAACCTTTCTCCCCACTCTAGAGACCCACTTATCAGAACTCAACTCTGCTCAATCAGAGACATTGGCTATCCATAAACATTCTCAACAAATCATGAAAGAATAGATCTTTCTGCAACTTCCATGGTGGAAAGTTGGCAATAAAGTATGATTAGAAAACCGAAATCTCCACATCAACTATGCCTTCCGAAAACTAGCCCCTCAGAGAGAAGGACCATTTGAAATCATTCAGGTACTATCTCCAGTGGTGTTCAAACTGAAACTCCCACCCAGGTGGAAAATCCACAATGTCTTCCATGCCTCCCTTCTATCTCCCTTCAAAGAGACCACTGAACATGGTCTGAACTTCCTTAACCCACCACCTGACCTTATCTCGGGCGAAGAAGAATATGAAATACAAGCAATACTCACCTACCGCAGACCATGAAATCGAAGGCAATATCTTATCTCATGGAAGGGTTACACCTTGTCTGAAAATACATGGAAACCAGAAAGGAATCTACAGCATGCTGTAGTGGAACTCCAGGACTACAAAAGGAGACATCTGCACAACTTCCCCTCCTTCCGCAGCTAGCAATGGCTTCCTTCTCTGTTGACCTCTCCATGCTCGAAATTTCTTGCATCATGTTCATACTCCTCCTCCTCACATTATGGAAGTTCTGGCTCGTGGACTGCCCCCATCTGTTCCTGTTCTGCTATGGTGGAGTCAGGTTCCAGTTTGGGTTCATTGCCCCAATAGACATGTCCAATCACGACTGGCATTACTTCGACCCCTATAATAGTACTAATTCGGGCTAGGATACCAACCAGGACCAAACAGAATGGAGCAGCTGGGGAAATTAAGATGGATGGGGTGTGCCCCTATAAAAACCCTCCCACATGCCCCCCCATCTTCACCCTGCTTGTATAAAACACTATGTCTATCCCAACTCACTTCCCACTAGTAATTGCGATTACTCTATGCCTCCATCCTCGAATCACTCACCATTCTCTTCACCATTGAACAACTCCTGGCCTTCATTGACAATCTGATTTTTGCCATACTCATATGTATCTACCACACCTTCATGGACATCCACCTCTGACTTCAGCAGGATGCTATGGGACAACCACACTTGGACAACCCCCTACATGAACTCAGAGGATTCATCTTCAACTCCCTCGAAGTGGCAGGCTTTCATGCCCTCCTCGCCCTCCTTCCTTACTCTGCACTGGCCCCCATTCTTACACCACTTGTCGAGGACATCCCCGCTGGTATCCAAGCCCTCTACCTCTCTACCATCTGCAGCAAAACCACCACCCTGCCCTGAAACCCCATTCCCATTCAGACATCCCCTGACCCTTCCCCCTCCCCAACCTGAACAGCCCTGTTGGCCCCATCTTCAGAAACTGATACACCTCCTCGCTCCCAAGCTAACTCACCGACCAGCGAAGAAGACAAAGAACCCCCCATTCCCAGTGCCTATCCTAATTCCCCCTCAACCACACCCACATGCTCCCTCCTTCGTTTCCTCTCCACACT